>CATIWJ010279254.1:0-25356 GCA_949640765.1 Croton laevigatus | reverse complement strand
TTCCCATGCAGTAACCCATTCTTGCATTAATTCCCATGTCATTTCCTTTAACCAAATGCCACCACTTGGTGCAACTAAAAGACAAGTGGCCTTCCTTTGCCACATATCCCCTCAATTTGCCTTTCCACACTCCTATTCTATTTTTGTTTCCATGCAACACTTCTAATTATCTTCATTTAACATTTTAAGGCTGAAATGTCATTTTCCATTTAGCCCCTAAATTTTCAAAATTTCATTTACACTTCCAAACTTTTCAAAAATTGTGATTAGATCCCTTACGATGTTGTTAACTCACCGTTAACCCAAAGTTTCGGGTGTGACACTAATGATATTAACATTATGGCCATTTACAATCAATATCATTCAGAAATCATTAGGAGTATTGCGCAAGTTAACGTATGATGCATCATATCCTTATCGTAAAGGTTCTCCCTAGCTATATAGAGCATTTATCATTACTCATTTCGTTATCACATTTACATCACATTTCATAGGATAATAATTTCATTCACATTATGGTTGTGAAACATATTTAGACTTAATTTCAACCTTTGAAAATCTTTTTATAACCAATTTAGGCTTTTCAAACTGTTTTTATAGCTGTCTCGTGTGAGATATTAAGTTTTGGGACCATCTCACGTGAGAAATAGGCTTCTAGACATGTCAGGAACTTGTCTCGGGCAAGGCATATGTGTCTCAGGCGAGAAAGTGTCTTCCAGATGTGCTGGGGACTTGTCTCAGGTGAGAAAGTGTCTTCTAGACCGATTTCTGAGACTGTCTCACGTGAGACAACTTATCTCGCACGAGACTACCCAAAAATTAGTCTACACAGCCTTCACTATTTAAGACATAACTTTCAAAATACACATCCAAATGAAGTGGTTTAAAATGCTATGGAAAGATAAGAAACAGAGCTACAAAAAAAGTCTCTTATGACTTTTCAAATTCAATCGTTTTCAAGGTGAAAAATCAAGTTGAATTCAGGGCATCAAGTTCTGCATACGCAACCACTTAGGTTAACAATCATTAATACGGAAACCAGCCCTATTTTTTATTTCTAACATGTTTAAAACCATTTTTCTCACAAAAAATACATTCTCAACAACACAACAATCATGGCAAACCATTAACATATGAAAAACATTAAAATTCAATTAAAACATAAATTGCAATAGTTAAGCACTAAACCTTAATCCTTAGCTTTTTTCTTCACTTTTCACCTTCATTTTCCTTGTTCTTCCCTTTACCTTCTTTAAGACCTACGAAACATAGTGTTCATTAAGTTTCAAAACCCTAACCAAAACCTTCCTCTCATTTCTCACCTCTTTCTCTAAATTCTAGCCCTATTTCCACCTCCAACCATAATCAATCATTTCCAATTTACTACCAACATAAACTCTTCCAACCATTATCCTCCTCTTTATATATCTTACCAATAACCCATCAACACATAAGAACAAAAACCATATAAAAGTTTCTTACCTTAGGCTTAAGCTTTCCTTTGAAGCAAATATGATCAAATCTCAAAAATTCTCTAGTTCACATATGGAGAGAAAGAGCGCCAACCATAGAAGAGAAAGAAAAGAAATGTAGAGCTAAAATGCTCTAGAATTCTCTTAGTTCTCCTTTATATGCCTTTCATTTTTTATTTATTTTATTTTTACATTTTGGGTGGCTATGATGGAGCCAAATAAAATGAGCTTAATTACTATGATTTTGCCACTTGGCAACTCCTTAAACTCCCTTTTTTTTTGTCCTCAACTTTTTCTTAATTATATTTTGACCCCACATGGTGAATTGACTATTTTACCCTTCCATAGTAATTCTCTCATATCTTTCGATACGTGAGTTTTTGGGAAAAATAGTGATACACGATTGTGATCCAATTAATTCCAAGAATACATTTTGTCAGATCAGATACTACCACTATTATCAACTTCCGACACTGAATTTTCACTTTTACAAAAATGCCCCTAACTTTTAAAAAATGAAAATTTACAATTTCCTCTCTATGTTTTTACCTATTTCTATATTTTCCTCCCTGTCTTTTTTTTTCCAGACAAAAATATCCCTCTTTTATTTTCCGTTGACAATAACCTCTTTTTGTCAATTTTTTTGTTAAAATAATGGTTAAATGATCAAAATGTAATTTTCGGGTCCTTTTGAAAAACCTCAAAAAAATAAAGGACTGTTTTGTAACTTTTCCTTCTTCCTCAACATTCTACCACCACCTCCATCCCACGCCACCTCCGTCTACTGCCACCTCCGTCTACTGCCACCTCCATCCCACAGCCACTGCACCACTTTCGTTCTGGTCGCATCACAGACCCATCAACTGGATTCCCATAGATCGAAGTCACCCCTGTCTCAACTTTCACAGTCGGTATATTTTTCGGAGGAAAGGGAAAAGAGAAAATGGCCTGCCGATCGCCCATCGCCAAAAATGGTGTTTCCAGGCCATAACTCTTACGTCAAACAACAGATCTCATTGAGGGGAGTCCGAATCTGTAACCATTTTTGTCGGATGATGGTTGGAAGATGCTAAAAATTGGGTCGAAAGTGATATGCTTTCATATTCATTCGAAACACGACCCACCGTCAATCTCCTCTCCGGCAATAGATCGGCCACAAGGCCGGTACCAATTGAAAGATCTCTTCATAAAGAGTCGACCGGTGTCTTCACTTCCAACGTCCGCCCATCGGTGATGCCGGAAAATGGATCGAAAGTTTTTGGGTGAATAGTAATAAACAGTGTTAGCGAGAGGTTAAGATGGAAAACTAGCAAATTAGTCCTTTATTTGTTCATCATTTTCAAAAAGGCCCGTAAAATTACATTTTGATCCATTTTAACAGAAAAAGTAGACAGAAGGACGTTTTTGTCAACGAAAATATAAAGAAGGGAGTTTTTTGTCCAAAAAAAAAGACAGAGAGGAAAATGTAGAAATAGATAAAACATAGGGAGGAAATTATAAATTTTTCTTTTAAAAAAAATTACATTTAGGTCCCTAATCTTTTCAAAAATTTCTTTCTAGTCCTTACACATTCCGTAGTCGCTTCCTGTACATTGGAAGACAACCTCCCTATAATTTAGGTCATGACATAATTCCTTCATAGCTGATTGGAATTAACATCGAGCTTCAATGGTGTTTCGTCGGTCATCAGAGATTTTTCAAAGATGCTTCTAATTAGGTTCAATTTTTGCAAGTTGTAGAACTATATGGAGAAGAAAGCTTTTTTGACAAGCTTCAGAAGTATCCATTGTGTTTCAAGGCTAGAAATGTGAAGCAAAGAGGTTTCTGTCAGGATTTAAGCTAGAAACGTGAAGGTAGCGACATTTTCTTCGATTTTTAGTTAGGAAAATGAAGGGATATACTCATCAGAAGACTCATTGGAAAATCGAGATAGCTTGAAATTATTACCAGAGAGTCACTAGAAAAAGCAGGGATATCGAAAACTAGTTATAAACAAATTGGATACCTTCTATAAACCTGTATCCAAAATGGCCTTTTTGATAGTTATTTTCAAATTTACATCCTTAAAAGCTCTAAATAGCCTTTATTATCCATTATTTTTATGATTTCGACACTTTTGGCTATTGTTTTTATTTTTGTGATCATTTTAGTAAATCATTTTTTAAACTTCCAAAGGTAGTTTCAAGGCCCAAGTTGAGGCCAATTTGAGATCGAGGCCCATTAGATGATGAGCTAGGCAATGTGCTTGTCCTGAACATGTAATTGAGACCCGTCGAAAAGGATAGGCCCAACTTGCCTAAGCTAGACACACGAGACACTTTTGGCTATTGTTTTTATTTTTGTGATCGTTTTAGTAAATCATTTTTTAAACTCCCAAAGGTAGTTTCAAGGTCTAAGTCGAGGCCAATTTGAGATCGAGGCCCATTAAATGATAAGCTAGGCAATGTGCTTATCCTGAACATGTAATTGAGACCCATCAAAAAGGATGAACCCAGCTCGTCTGAGCCAGACACACAAGCTTGTGGGCCTAAATTAGGAAGCCTAGTTTTAGTCGGCAAGAGGTCAAGTAAACCCTAAAATAGCTCTATACAATTTCTTGTAACAATATTATGTAACATAATCAATTCTTGACTAAATATATTGAATAATATTCTATGTGAAACTAGTTATGTTTTGGTTCTAATACTGTTCCAGACAAATAACTAACCTTGTATTGTAATTTTTTTTTATTCTAGTGCAACTTTTACGATGTCTATCTATTATTTTCAATACTCGTTCCTATAGTTAGAACTCATTTCAACGTAATTAAAAACTTGAAACTCATTAGCGCTCTTATACACTACCATATAACCCATGGGTAAAATGTTAATTATTTGAAAAAAAAAAAAAGAAGAAAAGGTTGTTCTTCCAAGGAAAAAGACAAGGTTAGTAGATTGTTTTTAAGGCAAGACTTGATCTTGCGCTAATATACATAAATATGCACCTTTTATATTTTTTATGCTTTTATATATTCCATTTTAAAGGGATGTTTGGTTCATACAGGAAAAACAGAATGAAATCAAGAAAATGATACAAGGAGAAAGGAAACAAATCATTCGAATACTCTTGCCTGTTTGGGTCTACTCTAAAAATAAAATAATTTGCCCCATGATTCCTTTTATGACTATTTGGTTTCAAGCAGGGAATCAGAATTTTTTTAATTTTTTTTTTTACATAAAGCACCTGTATTATTAATACAAATTAATAAATGTATATATAGTTCAATACAAATAAATATATATCAATAAAAGTAAATACATGGGCTTATTTGCAAAAATCCAAACGGCATTTTTGAAAACATAGAAAACATGGGGACTGAATGAAAAAAGCCACTTCATCATCTTCTTCATCATCACACGATCCCTGGTAGCCTCAACCTCTGATGAGTCGCTCCACTGTCTGACCATCGAGACTACTCCGATCGACCATCTAAAACAGCAGCTCACTCCTTTTTATCTTTCGATCACTACACTGTCAAGACTAGAGCTCCACCGATTTTACCCGTTGAAACAAAGGGCTCCATAAAAGTTTTAGATTTATTTTCTGACTGATATCACATCTGGAGTTCGTCATTTATGGAGAGGGGTAGCTACTTCAATGCTAGTGCAGAAGATTGTCGTCCATGGCCAGTTTGTCCCCATGAGCAAATCGACAATCATTTTGATTGATTAGCAATTTTTTGAACTGAGTTTTCATATTTGTTTTCCAGTCAAAATCATTACAGTTTGTTGTCCATAGCCGTTGTCCATGGCCACTGATAAGTGCCTGAATTATATACATTTTTATATGAAATTATTGTTTAATTTTATTCTTAATTGGGGTTTAATTTATATTTATAGCACTTATTTTATTTACTTTTATTTGTTAGGTCATAATCGAGCGATGATGCGAAAAGAGCAAAAATCGAAGAAAAAAATGATGGAAAAAGGAGCATTTTGGAAGAAGTTATAAGTCCCAGGAGTTATTTTGCTATTTTTCTTAAAAACACACACAACTAGTCTGCGTTTTGAAGCATATTAATTGTTAAATTTTGTTGCATAAAACGCATCATTTTGGAGTAAGAAGAGGCTGACTTCACTTATAAGAATCCAGCGTGCGTTTTGTGTTGGTGGTTTATGCATTTTGGAAAGTGGAAATGAAGAGTGCAGCACTGCGTTTTGGCTTCAAGGAGTAAAATGATTCTGAGTTTCATTGCACGTCATCGTTTGTAGTCAGATGAAGATAGAAGGAGCTGGGTTTAACATTGAGACGCGCTCTGACTTTGGATCGAAGGATGAGAGATGCGATTTGGGTAAAAGAGGTTCTGGTGACCTAATCCAACAAGAATTCTTAGGGATTAAGAAGATTTTTGACCAAATCAGAAGGAGTTTTTGAAATTTGAAATCGAGAAAGATCGATTCTAGTGGAGATGGGTTTTTCGAATTTGAAATAAAAGAAATAGAGGTCTGATCGAAGAGGAAGAATAGTAACAAAGGAGAAAAAATCAGAGTAGAGGTTTGAAAAGAGAGAGGGAACATACCCAATCAAAGGAGAAATCAGGGTGTTTCCCCTCCGATTCTGAGAATAGGAACAAAGAACAGTGCTTCTGGGCGGTCGAAAAAAGCAGCGATCAATGTCCATTTTGGGAAGGAGGCGTCGATTGTAGTGAAGAACCCAAAAATTCACGAAGAAAAGACAAAGAGGTGGCGAATCGAAAATAAAAACAGCAGCGATTTGAAGGGGATAGTAATTGTCAAAGTCTTGGGAACCGATCGTGACAAAAGACAGATCTTCATAAAAGAATCCAATTCTTAATTAGAGGAATTCATGTCTGAAAAGGTAACAGAAAACATTTATTTTGTCTTAGCTCTTCATTGTTCATTGTTGAGGTAGAACAGAGGAAGAACATCAGTTTTTAAGGAGTCATGGGACGAGAGTTCTAGGCTTCCCAACCGGAAATCAGAGGGGTTTTCACCACCGATAATGCAAGAGTAGAAACGAGAAGCAGACTTGAACAGTGTAGAAGAAGCAGAAGTTCTTAAAACGCAGCATTTTGGCAATATTAAGGAAGCAAATTCTGAACAGGAAGGTTAAATTATTTTCTTGCATATTCTGTTTCTCATTTAATTTTGTGGTTCTGTAATGTTGAGGATGATGAGCTGAGTATATTTGGGATTTTGCAAATTCCTTTCTCTTCTGTTTATCATTAGAAATTGTTGATGCGAAGATGTTGAATATGGACTGATTGATGATGAACTGAGATATTATATGTCTGGATTTTCGAAGATGAACCTTGTGATTAAATATTGCATTTGATGCGTTTGGTTAATTTTAATTGTTATTGTTGTTGCGATAAATTTTTTCTTGAATTAATTATTGCTAGTTTTTTAATTCATGTCTGTTTTTGTAAATTGAGATCGAGAGATCCTTTTATGAATTGATCGCTCGCAATTAAAAGGAGTTGCATGCAAACCTAGAGATAGGTCGACATAAATCCTCTGGATTGGGGTCAAACCTAATACTGGGAACTCATAAAACGAATTAATGCGAGACTAGGGGTTTTAATTAGAACGAGAGTTCAATTAATCAACCTAGGATTAGACGTTAATTAGCTCGAGAGAGTGATTAACATAATTTAGGATAATAACAGTTAATTAATTTGAATAAGTCTAGATGTTTGGGGGATTCAAAATCCAGACGCTGCTTTGATCTTTGTTTGTGAAATCATTGTTTTCTCGTTTTCTGAAGTGAATTATTGTAGGTTGCTCTTTTTGTTCATTTATTATTTTAGTTTATTAAAATTAAAATGCTAAATTGCCGGTTAGATAATAGGAAGAGAGTTAGTACTAGTACTCGTTAGTCTCTGTGGGATACGACACTCGGTACTCCGATAGCTATACTACGGAACGATAGGTGCACATGCCTAACGATCTGTAGCGTAGTTGCTCGGACGCATATCAGCCACTTTATCTGGTGGAGGAGAGAAGAAGGGGGCCGATGGTGGCTTCACCATTGGCTGCTGCTACTTGTGAATAGGATAGTAAAAGGGTGCTAGGGGACAGAGAACCAGATAATAGGGGAGAAGAATGAGAATAGAAAATCATAAGGGTAGGGAATTAGTCTAGAGGACTTTAGAGGAAAGCCAAAAAGAAAACAAAAGGGTAAATGGAATGAATAAATTGATCCAATAAACAACTCCTTAGGAAATCAGTCCATTTCATTCTCTTACCTTTTTTTATTACCCCATACCAAATGCCCCCTAAGAGTTTTTATTTTTTAGGTAATTTATTAGCTCTTATTTATGTTTTAGGTCTTTTTTTCTCCCATTCATTACTCACTTTCACCCGCAAATGGAGGAGAAAGAAGTATGAAAATTGAAAATTTGGTATTTGTGTCAGAGAGATAGGAAAGAAGAAAAGGGTATGGCGGATGATGGTCGGGCGTGGGTTGATTACGACAGGTGATGGGACTCGAGTGCTAGAGAGAGAAAAAAAGAGGAAGGAAGATGAGAGGTGATGTGCCGGAGGTTGGTTGGGTGTTTGGTTGATGGCGTAAAGCGGTGGCACTAGAGGGGCTAGAAGTGTTCATTCGTTAAAATGAAAAAGAAAATTTTGAAAATTTTCTCCAAATAATTTTTTTTTGTGGACGATTTAACGAATTAATTAATTTTTACGAATTCTCCAATTTACCGAATTTAACAAATAATCTTCTTATTTAATGAATTTAACATTTTTAACGAAATTTCATAAAAAATGCAGTAAAAACTGGAGCAAAAAGAAATTCACAAAATTTCTTAAAATCTCTACAAATTTTATGCATAGTCCATGGATGAATAACTCCATAAATATATAAGAAAATCTATAATTATATATATCAAAACTCCATAGGTTTATTTTGGTTAGGGGTGTTCATGTGCGGTTCGGTTCACCGAACGAACCGAAGAATAGAGACCGAAAATCGAACCGAAGCTGCATAAAACCGATCAAAACTGAACCGATTTTATCGGTTCGATTCGGTTCAGTTCAGCCAAAAACCGAAATATATAACACATTCAATCATTTTCTCAATAAACAAACAATCATTTTCTCACAAACCAAACGATTTTCCTAGTAACCAAACAATCATTTTCTCACTAACCAAACAATCATTTTCTCAATAAACAATCATTTTCCTAGTAACCAAACAAGTTTTTAATAAAGAACATAATCAGATTAATCAGAATAGAAGAAGAATCAAGAAACTCAAGTATAATCACTATCTTAAAACATAATTACAAAATTGATAAATAAAATCTCTTCGAAAACACAAGAAATCCTTCCATTCAGATTTGCTTCAGAATTATATTTCCCAAATTATGTATTCCTTCATGTTCTTGAAATACCTACAATGATAGTATTGCATCCTTCAATTGTTGTGATTCAAACTAGTAATGCTACCAAGATCCCATTTCAAGCAATCAGTATACCATGAGTTGTGTATGTTCTGACCTTTTTAAAGCTGCATTTAAGTCATTCTCTTCCTTATAATTAAATGCCTCATTGAATCCGATTCTGTTCTTCAATAGATCAACCTTATTTTTCGGAGCAATGAGAAGAGCATAAAAAGCAATGAACGACAAGGAGAGAAGGGAGAAGGTTTGGACAGAGTGGTAAGGAGATCGGTCGGTGGAGGAGATGGAGAGAGTGAGTGTCGGACCACGACGGTCGGCGGTGGACCTAGGATTGCTGCGCGCTAATTGAAAGGGAGGAGGGTTTGTTGGCTGGCTTCGTTTGAAAGGAAGAAGGGACGGACGATGTTGATGGTTGGTCATGGTGGAGGCGGAGTTGCTAAAAGAAGATGGGTTGATCGGTGCTTGCTCGTCGGCTGGTCTGGAGGGAGGCGGTGGTTGCTCCCTTCGCCGGTCGACTAGTGAGGTCTTGCCCTCCATTAAAGCACTAAAATTGAAAGAGAGAAGAAGATGAGAAGGGTAGAAAGATGAGAGGCGGCTGTGGGGTTTGGAAAATAAAATAGGGTAAAGTTGAATAAGTAGTATATATATAAAGGGTTGGTCGGTTCGGTTCCAGCATGAGCCAAACCGCACGCCGAACCGATATTTTCAGTTTTTATAATTTCTGCACCGAAAATCGAACCGAATCAGTCGGTTTCAATTCGGTTCGGTTTATCGATTTTTCTTAAACACCCATAATTTTGGTGTTAAATGTTCGATACCTTAATTAAAAGAAAATTTTTCTTTTAACAAAAATTTCACGAATTAATGAATTTTAAAAAATATCTTACGAATTAACGAATAGAAAAAAAATTTTAACAAAAATTTTTTGCCAATTATCCGAATTTCATGATTTAACGTTTTCATTTGAACACCCCTAAAAAGGGCGATGTGGGTTGGTTGTTCTCAGGTGGTTTGGTAAAGTTTCTAGTTGGTCCTTGGATTCTTTTGCTTTTATATTTAAGTCTTAGGTGAATTTCTAATTGGTTCTTTAATATTTGTTTTTAAATTTATTTAATCTTAAATATAATTATATAGAGTTATATTAGTTTCAAATAATTAATTAAATTTTATATATAACTATTAGTAAATAAAATTCCAATTTTTATTGATTGCAATTTTTACAATAATTAAGGAATAAATATTGCAATCAAATAAACTCAATTCATTAGAATTCTAAAATTAAGAAATAAATTTAGCAATCAAATAAAGTCAATTTTAGATTTTTTTGTAAATTTATAATTTATTCCTCTAAAAATTATATTTTATTTTAAATAAATATCAATACCACTCCTAAACAAAATAGAGAATTACTAAATAATAGGATTTTTTTTTAGCAAAATAATAGGTATTTATCTTTTTACTAAATTCATGGAAGTATGAAAATTATGCTATTAATTTTGGCAGTGAAATTAATATTTTTATGGATTCCGTAAATTAAGTATATATCACTTTTGACAATCAAATAATGGTAAATTGTATCTTTGTCCATAATCTCATCCTATTATTATTATATAAAACATACAAACTTGCCATATTTGATTCTCTTTCAACAAAGAGGGTTCACATATGTGGATTTCTATTTTATAAATATATGGTAATTTTAAGTCAAGAAATTACTTAATTTCCGTACAAAATATTGTATTTATAACACTAAAAATTATTTAATTTGGGGTAAAATTATTGTCAAATAAACAATTACTTAATTTTAGGAAATTCCAAAAAAGCCACAAATTACTTCACTTAATTTTAACATAAATTACTTAATTTCATAGAATTCGGTAAATTATGCTATTAATTTTAAATAGGATCCTTAATTAAACACTAACCTCACAATCCGAAAAACAATGGAAAATACAAAAAAAAAAAAAAAAAAAAATCCAACGCACCTATCATAAATAAGTATGAGTCAAAGGATGTTTCTTTCATGGCATAATGGAAACAAAAGAATATTATGGCATATTCCCTAATATTTGAATATTTAACGGTGCTTTTAGCACCGTCCAATTCCAGAACTCTTTCTTAACCATCAAATTAAAAAATTCCCAATTTATAAAAAAAGAAACAAAAAGGACACTTTCTAATTTTATTTGATTTGGTCCATGCAAAGCAACGATCTATTAAGCCTGATCTTAAAGTAAAGAATAGTATGGTTGGAAGATAATAGGGACATATATATATATATAGTGAATTTTTGTATTTTTTGAAGAGTTTAATTGAAGAGTTCAAATGGAATGAAATATTCTTACAAAAATAATATTTATATAAAACAAAATATTACTAAAAATACTATTTAAATGAAACAAAATATTAATATTATCAGTAACATAATTTAAATGAAACAAAATATTATGAAAATGACCATTTTAAATCAAAGAAATATTATTTAAGAACATAAAAAGTTAAGAACATCAAAAGTGGCAACATTGTTATCAGTTGTTTCACTATTTGTTAATCCTTCGAATTGGTATAGAACGCTCTATTTGCGCTACAATATGTTAGGGAAGAAGTGTGATTTTTTCATTATTGGTTGGAGTTTTACATAAGGAAGGGGTATGCGGACCAACAACCTGCAAATGTCCTTCACTCAATAATTTTTGTATGAAATTATGAATACTTGTTATGTATTTGATTGTATTAGCGCTCTGAAAAACACATACTTCTCCCTTCAGAGAGTTAAAAATATCAAAGTACCAAGTGACTATTTTCTCATTGTCACCAAGAGAATCCGAAAAATGCTCAAATTATAAAAAAGTCACTATGCAAACATCCTTTCAAAATGATTTTTTGAGTTATTTGATTGAAATCTACAACATGAGCAACAAAATTATCTAATTTGATCATCTAATATGAACTTGTTTGAAGAATGAGTTTCACCAATTTTTTTCATAGAATGTTTTGGATATGGTGTCCATTGATTTATTAGAGAAAATTCACTAATTGAAAAAAGTCAATCACAACCCAACCCAAGGGCCATGACCGGCGTACAGTTAGACCAAAGTCTGACTACACAAGCCTGTAAAATAATTCACCTAACTTCCTTTGTCAACTACTTAGGCCCAAATTCATTGGCTTAAAATGGTTAACCTAAGTTTACTAAGTAGTTAGGTGATCTAACTTATATATCATATCAAATCACAATCAATCCGATATGGGATTTCACAAACTTTCCCCCTTTTGACTACTCTGATACCATTATAGTTACAGTCCAACTTGGGTCCGTAACTAGAGTCTAACCACACAAGCCTACAAAATGATCCACCTAACTGCCTTCGTCAACTACTTAGATCTAAATTCACTGGCCTAGAATGGTTAACCCAAGTTGACTAAGTAGTTAGGTTGTCTAACTTATATATCATATCAAATCTCAATTAATATCCGATATGGAATTTTATATATTCATAGCACTATTTACAAGCACGAGTTTAGAATAAAAAAACCCTAATTTTAAAATAGGAAACACTTAATTTCAAATTTTCATTGCTTTAAATTCCTATTCAATCAATTTTTCTTAATCAATTAGAAAATATTTAACTTTCTAATTTTACTTATTAGAAAGTATTTAATCAATTTTAGATTTTGCTTAACTTTATGGTAAATTTAATATTGACCATAATCACAATATGACTAGTTAATATTTATTTATTAACTCAATATTACCTTTCAAATTTAAGGAATGCAAGATCAGTAATATTACTTTCCGTAACTAACAAATTGATTATACAACACCTTAAAATAGTAAACACTTAATTTCGGAATATGATTGCTTCAAATTCCAATTTAGTCAATGTCCCTTAATCAATTAGAAAAATATTTAATTTTCTGATTTTGCTTATTAGAAAATATTTAATTAATTTTAGATTTTGCTTAACTTTATGGTCAATTTAAAATTGATCATAATCACATTATGATTAATGAATATTTAATTATTATTTTAATATTATCTTCCAAATTTAAGTAATGCATTATCAGTAATATAACATTTTAATTTAATATTTTAATATTGTTACTTTCCATAACTAACATTAATATAGTTTCTAAATATAATTAATTTTAATATATTTAAAATTTCTCATTATTAAACTTAAAATTAAAACAGTTAGTTTAACAAATTTTATATTTTTTTCCCATGTTTTTTTATTTATATATATACCCATCGCAAATTTAATGTGACACCAGCTAGTCGTAATTATGATTATGTTTTTTTTTTTAAATTTAAAAATGACACCTATTTCTTAAAATATATTTAATATTGACTCATAAACTTTATGAGCTTTGCTGTTATGGGGTTAAAATGTAAATAATATAATTATTTAATTGTCTAGCTATAATTATAAATGGGCATTTTTTTAGTTAAAAGTGTTTTGATGTAAGACTATTAAAATTATTTGAAAAAGTATTTAAAATTAATTTTAGAATTTTCTAATTAGATTAAAAGAAGATGAAAAATTATTTATTTTTGTTTAGAAATTGTTTAACTTTGTTTATATCTATTTATTTTTGTTTATATTTGTTTGAAACTTGTTTATATATGTTTGATAATTGTTTGTATTTATTTGACAATAGTTTATATCTATTTGCAATTGTTTATATTTGTTTATGTATATCTGACAAGTTTTTATATTCGTTTATGTTTATTTCAAACTTGTTTATATTTATTCATTACTGTTTAAACATGATTTTTGTCTGTTCAAAATCTTTTCATAATTTGTTAAAGCGTTGTTTCTTAATTGATTCCTCTAATTTCACGCTGTTAATTACAAGCCCTTTGATATTGTTAAAAAATTTATTATGTTTGTATGCTATTAAAATTGATTATGTTTGTTTAAAGATAGTTTATGTTTGTTTATGCTTCAAAATCTAAATAGCATTTTATTATTTTTTCTAATTTTTAAATTAGTTATATATTTAATATGTAACTACTCTTCATTTTCTTGCTTTAATTTATATAACTAAATAACTAATGCAAATTATTTATATTAAATTTGTTATAATAATTAATATATTGAATTAATAATAAAATTAGTTTTATATATGTATGTGTGGGCGCAAGTAATTTTTGAGGTTTTTTTTTTTTACATTTTAAATCAATTGCATCATATTTTATATATAATTTTTTTTATATTTCTTGGTTAATAGTAAGAAATTAAATAGTAATCGTAATCAATAATTTATGCTGAATTTATTTGATTAAATTTTTAATTTTAATTTAATAAATTGATGTAATTAATAATTAAATTATTTTTAAACAAAGTAATAAATTAAACAGATATCTATTTCAAAAAAATTAAATAGATATAGATTTTCTTAGAAAATAATATATGAAATTGTATTTTAATTTATAAGTATTTTAAAATTTATTTTAAAGTATGATGTAATTATATATACCGATTAATTTATAACTAAGGGCCTGTTTGGTTTTGCGGTTGCAGGCAGTTGATAGTTAATGAATACTAGGTTTTTGGTAAAAATATAGTACGCTGTTGATGTTATTTTGTAAAATGACAAGTAGAGATATATTTTCAAATAAATTCAAATTTAAAAATTTACTACTTACTAAAACAAATCACACAACGTTCAAAAATTTGCTAGTTCATTAGCAAAGTAATTTTTTTCCTTGTAGTAAACTGAACTAAATTTTTGAATTTTTATTCATGTGCGGGGCCATTTATGGAGTGGTTAAACCCTCTTTAATCATCCCACATTTGATAAAAAAAATGTCCAAACCAATACATATCTACAAAGTTATTGCTAAAATAAATATAACTAATGAAACTTATAAATGGAGTTTTAATTGATAATCTTAGACTTAATCATCTCAAATTTTTATTTACTAAAATAAGTTTGACTTTTTCAATTAAGTAGTTTTTAATTACTCAAATGTTGGCATGTTAATTCGAGTAATTCAATATTAGCTTCATGTGCTTTGGGAAGACCGATGCTTAATTAAAATTATTTTTTGAATATATGCTCACCCAATATAAAAAAGAAATCATCAAACTTAATGCTAAAATAAATGGAGTTCTAATCCTATAGTGGAATTCCGATTCATATTTACAAACTTTTTGCTAAAATAATCAAAATCATTAAAAGATTCAACAAAAGTTCCTGCTTAATTACATCGAATCAAGTGGTTTGAAAAATGAATTGCTTGTTCATTTAATTATTAATTGTCTTGTTGAACTAAATCTGAGCACCTAAACTTTTATCAAAAACAAAAATATATGGGTAATCATAACATAACAAAAGCAAAAAATGGAATCAATAATTACAATTCTTTACCGCAACCCAATTCCGAAAAATATCAAGAATTTCAGAATATATTAAGCTCTCCACTAAACAATGAATGATACACACTATAATAAAAAGAGGAGATAAGTACCTTTGAGGACCAATGTTGATGGTTATTGTTTTTATATTCTTGCCTGTGTTTGTAAAATTGATTTTTTAAGGACTTGCAATGTCATTGCTTTGAAATTGCAACACCCAAATTCATAAGTCACTCTAACCTAACAAATGATCTATTCATCCAGCAAGCACCAATCAATTAGTGGGAGTTCTTAAGAGTATGGCTTTCATTGGGAGTTTCGACGATCTACTCATCCAGCAAGCACCTAATGGACCGTTTGCTCATATAACAAATACCAATTGTTTCTACGTTTGGCTTATATTTTTCCTTTCTAATTTTAATCAAAATTTCATATTAGAATAAGAGTAAATTTGCTTAATTGTGAGTTTTTGTAATTGTAACATGATTTTCTCAAGAAAACCGCCATGATTACAAACTTGAAGTAAATGTAACATGATTTGGTTTCAAGTCCAACTCTGCATTTTGCTCTAATATCTTTGTACAAACATCAACACTTGATATGTACATAAAATGCCATCTTCCGGAAGAGGGGTCTACTCATGAATTTCACTCTGAATTTTTTGCAAAGTTGTGATTTCACTCTAAAATCAACTTTGAATTAATATAACCATATATTTTGCAATAAAGTTTCAATAACATACTGAGCTCAAATTTTATTCCAAAATTGAATAAAAGTTCAAAGTTTAAATACCTTACATAAAAGTAAATTGAAATTTGAAGCTACGTGAGTTAGTTTACAAAATTCAAGGACTAAAATATTGATTTCATCATCTTCTTCCTCAAGATCAACTGTACCCACCCTAACCCAAAAATAGCAACGAACAGAGCAATAGGATTCTGACCGCCACCACTATGGTGTTTAGAAAAGAATACTGATACCACTAGAAGAAAGTTGAAGGGCTAAAAAAATGATTTATACCATCAAAGTCGCCTTTCATCGCCATTGAATGGGCGAAAATTGCAGCTGAAGTTTCCACAATAAAAAATTTCCGATGAGTTTTCTCCTACTTCTAGTGGTCAAATATTGAAAATAAAATTATGACTACACTCCTCTCTTCAAAAGCTTCATTTTACTATAGTCATGATCCAATCTATGTTGTTTTCTCGTTTGTAAGGAAAGAGAAACAAAAAATTTCATGAAAATAACTTGATAAATCGAGACTCTTAATGTGATTTTTAGCCACAATGGTGCTTGGATGACCAATCTAACACCACCAATCAACTCTCCATCCTCTGGCAAGTCTTTTGATAGTCATGGCTTCACCGTTTATTGGTTGAAAATAAAAAATTGTTAAGGTCAATGGGTCAAGTTAAAGTGACCTGAAATTTTTGAACAGAAAAACCGAGGCTTTTCAGTGGCCGGATGAAATTTTAAGATCATAAATTGATTCCTCTAGTCGAGAGTTATTGTTTGGTATACTTCAATGTTTGTTTTGTCACAAGAATTGGAAGTGAGTTTTTGGAATGAAAAATCATGGACTGGTCTTTCTGCCATAGAAGGATCTTGAAAGAGAATAAGGCCAAAATTACGAATTGGTCCTATCAAGTAATCTTATGTAAGGCCCTTAAATTTTTATATTTTATTCAATTTTGGACAAAAATTTGAGCTCACGGTGCTATTGAAATTTTCTCACAAAGTACAGGGTGATATTGCTTCAAAGTTGATTTTAGAATGAAATCGCCCGCTAAAATTTCGAAGTAAAATTAGTGATTAGGCCCCCTGAAAAGGCCTATAAACTGTTTGTAGAAATACCTAATATGGATGTTGCTTCCTAGAATGCAATGCTTGCGGGCTTTCATTAATTTATTAGTTTTTTAACTGCACAATCGCCAGCTTCTTTAGGTGAAACTTACTTGCCGAGGAAAATGGTAATTTTAAGCGAAGTTTGGGGTTTTCTTGTAGGAAAATTGGATATTGAGAGGATCAAATGGACATTCTGCTTTTTTATAAAAGAGCTATAGTATAGTTTTATAAAAGAACTAATCTATAACTTTTAACTTGTAATATTTAGATTTTTAGTATTATAAAAACATCAAAACTACAAAACACTACTTAAACAAATAGTTCTATGAATCCGAATCCATCGAGAGTATTCCCATCATCTTAATTCATTAACAAATTATAACTATAATTGGGGAGAAGTGCAGTACAAGTAGTGAATATGTTGAACCAATGATCATATTTGATCGGGTTCAAATCTGAGCCTCACCCATATGTGTGGGCGTAAGTTTAATGACTAGGGGGAAAAAAATTATAACTATAATTATAAATTTATTAATAAAACTTGTGCAATCCGTAGAAAGCACGCTTGAGTTTAGACACAGTTACACATAAAACAAACCATGAAATGCCAAACATTTTTTCAAAAACCACAAAGGCTTGCGTCCAGTCCAGAATGACTAGCAGGACCCTATATATCACTGCTTTTGCAAGCATTATTTCACCACACTGTAGCGTGGACTTAGAGTCCCATCGCCTTTTATTTCCTTGTCCCACATTATTATATTCCTACAACAACAAACCACACATATATAATAATTTTGTTTTATGTTTGATAAAAAGAATGGATACCATTCCAGAGAGAATGAATTCAATCTTTGTTAAAATTTTAAAATAAAATAATATTTTAAAAAAAATTAAATCCATTTTCTCTTTTTCTCCCATTCTCTCACCAAATATAATATTTAGCGACGGAAACTTCTAACTTGGCGGGGTGGATCCACCACCTCGTCCTCTCTCAGCTTCACTGCTGTATAAGTACCAGCACCAGCAATAGCGCCTAATGTAGGTGCCACCAAGTATATCCATAATGCCCTGTAATTTCCTGCAGCCACCGCTGGTCCTAGAGTCCTCACCGGATTCATCGAACCACCACTTGATGGCCTGCCACATAATAATTTCTTAATTACATGCCATTTTTTGATATATATACTGCTATATATCTCTCCATATATCGATATATAGTGGTATATATGCCAAAAGCGCTTTTCAGTTAATTTTTTAAAATGCTATTTACTTTTTATAAAACATCAAAAAGTGATATTGACCGCGTACTATTTGATTTTTTTTAATAAAATCATAGATTGAGAAAAGATTTATGACTCACCCTGCAACAAGAATGTTAAGCATGACAGTTGCTCCAACAGCAATTCCAGCCAACTCTCCAACAGCACGGGTGTCAGTAGCGACAGCAGTGACAACAAACAAGAGATTGAAAGTGATAAGAAACTCGAGCGCAAAAGCTTGGCCAATGCTAACAGAAGGAACAGTAACTCCACCAGACAAGAAAGGATGGAAAACCCCTTTGAGAGCAAAAGATGCACATATGGAAGCTGATACTTGAGCAGCTATGTAAGCCGGAACATGCACCCAAGGGAAGTGCCGGAGAGCTGCAAAGGCTATAGTGAGGGAGGGGTTCAAGTGAGCTCCGGAGATATGTCCGGTGGACAGAATTATTATCATGACGGCTAGCCCTGCACATGCTGCGTTGCCAATTAGTGACTCCGCTCCGTTGTACTTCTGGTTCACTATAGGTCCTGCTGTTGCTGCAAATATCAGGATGAAGGTTCCTACGAATTCTGCTCCAAGCTTCACTCATTAATTTATCAAACATTAATTAATTTGGTATTCTGATTTCATTTTAAAATTTTTTATACAAATTATTGTAAAGAAAATGAGGTATGGCCCTAGTTTGAATTCTAATGTCAAAAAAAAAAAGATTAATTTCAACTAAAATATATTAATAATGACAATCATAAATAATTAGTCTTAGACACTAAATAATGTCTCGTAGACATTCAAGTTTTTACAAGTCAAAAACATACCTAATCTATTAATTAATGAAAAATACTACTACTATATGCATCCATTCTAGAAATTCCCCAATCAAATAAATATTTTGTTGTTCATCCTTTCAGATTTTCCTATGATTTTGTGCAGATTGTATGAGAAGAAAATTAACAGATATAATTTTGTTGTTCATAATTAAACTGCATTTCATGCGTATGAGAAAGAGAAAATTAACGGGTACAATTATGAAAATACTGCCCTTTATCCCTCAAAATATGTCATAATACGATATTAAATTAGTCCCATAACTCAAATAAAATGTCGTTTTTGTATAAAATAAAAAATAAATCACACATTTTTGTACAAATTTTATCTTAAATATTTTATTTAGAGAAAAATCATTGTTATTTTAAATATCCCACCATTAAAATAGAACAGTAAATTTACTACTAAAATATTACGGAAAGTGAAAGTCACAGTATGTTGATTGGAGGGAGTATGTCCATAATTTTGACTTGTGAATTTTTCTAACTCACACCAATCTCCTATAGGAAACAAACAATAATAGTTTAGTAAACTTCCAATTAATCAAATCTAATGACCTCATCTTAGCCAACTCTTACCCGCCGTCCTAGGGTTGAGAAAGGGAGGTATAGCAACGTTTAAACTAAAAATTAAACTACTTGAGTCTATCATTTAAAATAATACACAATAATACATATGATACACAACAAAAAAGAAATTTATTTATATATGCCATTTGAATCCAAATGTATTTATAAATAGATGGTTCTAACTAGGCCTACCAATTAGTGTTAGTGAGTCGAATTTATGTGTGCTAAAAGAATTCGTCAACCCATTAAGCCTAAATAATATACATGAATCATTAATTTAACACGTTGTATTGACTCAACCCATTAAAATTTGTGGTGGCGTCGTGTCAACCCACATAATCCATTTCAAATTATTCTCTAATTTTCTTTTTTATACAATTCCTTCAACCCATTTAACTTAATTATGATAAAAAAAATAAAAATAGTTGAAGGAATATTAATAATATATGTTAACATTACAACATTAAATCCTTATGAAAAAAAATTCTTACAATAATAAATTACTAAAATAGAAACAATTAAAAATATAAGTTCATAATTAAAAATATTTAAATCCTAATTATAAACCATCCGTCCATTCTTCTTATAAGAAATCGTTTGTTGTTTAAGAGAGAAAAGAGATAGAAGAAGAAAAGTCTCAAAGTAAAAGATTTAGAGTTTGTGTAATAGGATTTTCTTTTGTTAAAAATTAAATTACTATTTTATCCTTCTATTAATGGGCTAAACGGATTGTATTGTATAAAGTTGTGACTCAACCTGTTGAGATTCGTGTTTTATCGTTCGAGTTAAATGGTTTTATCAACCCATTAAGACTCAACCAAACCCATTAACTTTTCATATAAGCATGTTTGAGTTATCATGTCGTGATACAATTTGCCACACCTAATTCTAACTCATCCTATCCTAAACTTATTTAAAATTTTAGTTTTATTACAACTACAATCAAACAAAAACCTCCCCCATGCCTAAACACTATCTTAAAAAAAAAATTTCCAATCAAACAAGAGTAGGTGAGATTATCCTTTTTTTAATTCTCCAATCCTATTTTGTTTTTTTGTTCCTTTTGCATTTGAGCTGGAAATGAGCTCACCTTTTAGTCTGATCACCCGATTCCAAATTCTCTACTACTTAATTTTTACATTTTATTTTCTGAAAACACCATCCTACTTTTCTATTTAATTACATCAATGCTTCCTTATGAAAAAAACATTTAAGTGTAGTAAAATAGAGTTTAGTGGGACTAAACAAGTTATTGAAAATTAATTTCCGAACCTATTTAGCCAAGTATTTTTCATGAATTTAAGTCCATTATTATATGTTAAAAACCGCAAAAATGCATGTTCCGGACACACTGACGGTTTAATGGAAAACGCAAACATACAGGTTCCGGACACAGGTGATTCATTAAAAGAAAAAAAAAATTACCTTGCGGGTGAGAGAGATATCAGGTGCGGGAAAGTCGGCGAAGCACGTGTGGGTCTGACCCCAAGTTGGGGCAGTAACCGGCAAGCACTTGCATCTTGGCATGGACTTTCTATCATAGGACAGTGAATCTACCCTCTGTGCTGAAAACAGCGGCCCTCCTGGCGTTCCTGGTGTCGCCGGAGCTGACGCTGCTGGTGTTCCTGCCTCCGATTCTGGCATCTCCTCTTCGAAATGAAAGCTTTTTTTTTTTATAGATTAGATTTATGCTGGTGCTAGGATAAAATTATATGATTTGATTGTTTTTTAAGAGCATCTTCTCTGTTAAGGATACATCTTGAAACTACTATACAAGTCTTTTTTTTTTTTTCTTTAAATTTGGGATTTGGAGAAGAAAACAAGAAACTTACATACTTTCAAGGCTTTTATAAATGTGTGTCTACGTAAGAGAAGGAACGAAACTAGCCAGATTGTACACTAGAAGAAAGAAAGATACTAAGGATAGATCATTTGCAGAGATGAAATTGAAATTTTTTTTTTTTTTGGTTTTTTTTTTCAAATTGAACTTACTGGGGATAAGAAAAATTTACATAATTGAAAAGTTTTTATAAAATTGGGATTAAGGAAGAATGTTAAAGGAGGAGTAATCCAGCTTCAAGAAAGTGAAATCAATGTGTTAATGCAAGAAAAACAGATTGAAACATACAGATGATGAGAGAGTTTTGTGGAAACGGAAATTAAGCAGTAGGGTGACGACGAAAGAGATGCAGAAGAAGAGAAATGCGATTGAATGAAGAGAGTTGAAATTGGGTAATTTGTGTGTGGGGATGCGAGCAATAACATTAATGTATCAATGGTTTTTATATACACCAAACGAGGCCATCATAGGAAAAGTCAATGCTAGTCTCATCACACTTAACAATCAAATAATATGTTAGAGTTACTTTGGACATCCTCACAGCCACCGAATCTGCCTTATTTCGTGCACTCCACCAATGGCCAGGGCTGATTATGATTCGCGCACTCTGACCCCAAACAAAGAATCGAACCGAATTATAATTAAAATTGATAAAAATTTGCTTTTAAAGAATCTGGATGAGGTTGGCATTGAAAATTTTTAAATGCAGATTTAGTTCTAATTAAAATTCAGAATCAAAAGCCGAGAATTAGGAAATTTTATAAGTAAAACTATATTTTTTAAATAGTAACTTGGTCTGTGTTAGATGTAGATGAGCGAATGCACCATTTTTTGAATTTTGTATTACAAATTTTAGTAAATGTGTTATTTTTAGTGAAACTAACTTTATTAGATTATTAATAAAAATATTATTATTTTTTCTAATTATTTTTGTTCAAAATGAGAATTTTTTTTTATTAATTTATATTTTTTAGAAAAACTTATAGTTCCATCCAGAACTAAAACCAAAAAACAAAGAACCAGACTAAAATAAAAAATCGGAATCGAAACTTTAATCTATTTTTGATTTCAAATTTCAAAGAAACTAGTGTATAGTTCCAGTTTTTGATAGAAATGGACCCATAACCGGAACTACCTGCCCCTACTTGCTTTGGGTCTTATAGACCCAAGCTGAAATCAAATTGGACCATAATATGGAGGTGTTGGTTTTTGGTTTTAGTTTCGATTTCGGTTTGTTACCCAAACTGAACCGAAGCGCTATTGCTTAAGGTAGGCACCATACCATACCTGTCAACGCCAAAGTTTCATTTTCTTCTACTAAAATAATGAAGTAAATTGGCACCACCCGCCCAATCACATATTAAACAAAGTTTTTTTTTTCTTCCTCAATAATGAATTAAAGAAATATTATTACAAAGAGAATAATTATTTAAATGAGCTTTACGAACGCACATCTTCCATGTCCAAATACACCCTTAACCTCTTCCACTTACCCTTTTACTTTTATCTGAAGCTCTCAGCCATCCATTTTCATTTGAAGCTTCTGTTTCTTTCTTATGCTGTCCCTTTTGTGGCACTTTACCATTTATTTAAACCCACCATTTGTAAAATATCTTCTACTGCTGTTTTCCTCTACCGTCAGACTTATTATTTTTAAAACTTCCTTCCAACTTTCATCGGAGGTTCGTTGTCGGTTTAGTATTTATTTTTTTTTTATTTTTTATTTTAGCAATTATGAATAATCTCAAAGTTTAGTTGATCTGATTTTACAATTTTAATATTCGAAATACTAAGGTTGACTTTTAAATGCTTAATTTTTCTTTTAAAGAGGGTACCTCTATTACCTCAATCAATCGAAATCAACTAATATATCTCCTCTTCATAATTCATATGTATAAACCCGCTAAAAAAAATTGTTAAAAAAATCTCACTAGAAAGAACCCACTATTAGCTTAACAAAAATACTAATTAATTTACCTAATTAACGTTAAAATAGTGTATTATGGACTATATTAGCTTACCATTTATATTTTCAATATATTTTTTTTAATCAACCTATGAGGTGTCCAAATCTATTTCTTTTTTACAGTCCATATTTAACCCGATTAATTTCTAAAAAAAAAACACTAACCTAATCCAGAGAGTATTTTTTGGAAAATTATACCATATAGCCTTTTTTTCTATTAGAAATTATAAAATATGGCTCACTTTTGTAGTTTCATTTGAATTAATAGCACATAAATTTTGAAATTAGGTAAATGACACATTTTTAATGTTTTTACTATTTTACCCTTTTTTAAAATAATAATTAATATTATTAAAAAATAAAAGAAATTGAAAAGAGTATAAATTGTGAAAACAGAGGTCCTGACCTAAAACTTCAACTGCATTTTTATGATATTCTAGTTATTGAACAATCAATTTGAGGCCATCAAACGAAAACCCAAACAACGCCTAGTGTTTTAAGACCAAATTGTTGCCATTCGTTGGCCAGAAAAATAGTTTGTTGGACATTCCCTTCGCATGACCACCTTTGTTTATTGGTATTAAATATCGGCATTGAAAGATTTTAATATATAATTATTCATGTTTCATATCCTTGAATTGTTCAATTGTATTCTATTACTTGCATTTTTTTTTTTCAATTTAATCCCAAAACAAACTCATCAGCAATCACTTGATGGTTGGGAAGGGGGCGTTTTTTCCGGTGGAAAACATGTTCCTGCTCTGTAGGCTGGGTTCGAACACTAACAGTCTCACTCATATAGCGTGCCTAGTTTATATTTAAAGGGAAAAAGGTCAGTTGATGGTTGAAGTTGCATTAGGATATGGTTGGATGAAATCGTACGGTCAGGGATAATGAAATGATAAAATTGTTTTTTTCCCCCAAAATAATGCACCGTCCTAACCTAGTTCAATTGTTTAGCTGCGTTAGCATGCTCCCACTTGTCGCTAGAATACATTTTATAACATCACTTCTTTTCAATTAGTTGTGTAGAACTCTAAACAAGCTAAGCCGCTGTAATTACTCAGAGGCTCAAATCAATACTCATTTCAATTTGGTTCGGTAGATAAATGAATTGAGTTTGGAGCTATATTCATAAATGATTTGGCTCGAGAGCCTGTTTTATTAAACTGGTTTGCGAACTTGGTTTATCAAATTGTTCGCCAACATGTTTGATATATATAAATAGAATTGAGACTACGATTAAATTTAAAAATTTTAAAAATGTATTTTTCTTAGAATTCAATGATTCAATGCAATATTTACTTTTTTAGTTTACCATCTCAATTCGTTCAAATTAAAATTACACAAATGCATTTATATATAGCATTTAAAAGAAAATAGATGATAACAAATGGTAGTAGGTAGTCACAAAAATGCAAAGATAATCAAATTTAGGAGCATTTAAAATTGAAAAAACTATGTACGTTTCAGTTTAGCACATTCCTATTCAGTTCTAGTATGATTCTTGCATTCAACCCATAATAAATATTTCAATTCTGACCCAGGAACAACTCTTAGGAGTATTTTTTTTATTCTAGAATAGCTCTCATCAATAGAATTCAAACCAACCCAACGAGTTGTAACTCAGTTAACAACGTAAATTAACATAGCTAATCCATAGCAATGATTAGATAAGCATCAATAATGCTAGTTGTTTTTATATAATGTTTATGTTTTGATGATCCCACCACATCATCTGTAAGGTTCATGCGGATAAGTTAACATAGCTTTATACCAAACAACATTAAAATTCGACCT
>CATIWJ010279144.1:0-28518 GCA_949640765.1 Croton laevigatus | reverse complement strand
GAAAGAAAACCAATATAATTTCAAAAGGTTACACACGAGAAAAGAAATTCAAGAGAGTATTCTTCTGCTTAGCAACATCTATATTTTTCAGTTTACCTTTCTTTGACTGTTCAAGCTTACTTATACCTATCTTTCTAGGCTTAGAATTCACACTTTCTTGAGATGCTTTTGTAACATACATTTCTACATCAATCACTTCTGATGCTTGTTCTTCAATGTTCTCTTTCCCTTGTAACCCCATTTTGATTCTTTTTCTTTTCCTTGTAGGACTATTCCCAGAATCATTTGCTGGAATATTTTCGGGAGTTGAACATAATAATAATAAATTTGACTTCTTGTCATTCTCCAAACCAGTTGAATATTCTTCTTCAATACTACTTTTTATCTGAAATGGGTTGCATTGAATCTTCACTGGAATTGGAATTTCATCAGAATGTATAGCCTTTTCTGTTCTTGAATCAATTTTTTGCGGCGAAATGAGTTTCTGTAGTGTTATAGCTTCATTGATGTACTTCCTTTCAGTTACAGTTGGATCCTCCATTACCATACTTGAAATCATACCTGTAGTATCTATTTCTCCAGGTTTATGTACAAAAATATCTAAAAAGCTGCTTTTTTGTCTCGAAAATGTAGCAGATTGATCGTCTTGGAGCTCACTACAAGGATTTTGGATGACAATAGGATCTGGTGGATTGTATTCTGAACTTGGAAAATAGTCAAAGGCTTCCATGTTTGTTGGGTTCAAGTTTCCTTCAGCAATTGCAGATGCTACTGAAGGAGGAAGTTCTCTGATAACATTGTTAAGGCAAAAAAAAAAAAGCATACCCAAAAAGACATCAGACATCTAGAAGGAATGCAGATTTATGATTATTACCTTAAAAGGGTTACAAAACTATGAGTGTCTAACTTAAAAACCAGTCATTTACCTCTGGATTTTTTTTTGGCTTTTAAGCTATTTTATAAAAGCAGCAAACTGATGTTTGTGCTTTTTATAAGCCAAAAGGAGAAAAGCACAAGCAATGGCAAACACCACTTATCAAATACCAGAAAAAAGCCTAACACTAGGTTGTTTTTAAGAATATCTTTGTAGTAAATACTATGAATTCTTGGAAAATAATTAACTAGAATTAGGATACGGTCCAAGAAAATCAAGCTGCCCAGCAAAAGAATCCAGAAGATTTTGTGCAATTGGTTTCATGTATTTGAGTTTTTTTGTTTCAGAATCATATCTGTATAGAACAATAAAAGGTCAAAAAGCAAATACAGAAACTAACTTAATTTGATTGATAAGGAGAATCAAAAGAGTTCAATTTTGCAGTTTACTCACATTCTGGCATGCTGGAAAACTGCAAGGGCTTCTTTAAAAGATTTGGTGTAATCTTCAGGCATTTGACTGCTTTTCTCCAATTTCAAAACTGATAAAACCTGTAAGCATTTTATTTTCAGTTGTTTTATGAACTGTGAGTAATTTCTACATCACCATCTCATAAACCAGTAGAATCTACTTACACGATCCAAGTTTCGATACTTCGAAACATAGGAATGAGCCTTAACAATCCCAATTCCAGGAACAGATGGAAGGAAATCACAGCCAGCTAGAACACACATACCTGAAAATATGTAAAAACATGACCAGTTTACAAATCAAATCTAGCAGAAGTCATTTCCCCTAATGTCCAATTATTATGAAATATCATCATGGTCACGGAACAACAATTGAAAATCAAAGTTTTCAAACAAATGGGATTTTCCCCATTTCCGAATTTCGATTCTTGAAATTGTTACAGAAAGATCACCTATAAACAATTCCATATTGAAGTGTTGGAATGAAGGTTTGCAAGCCACAGCATTAAAAACCTTGTCTAAAACCATTTCTTCGCCATTACCGTATCGATCCATCTTAAAAATGATCTATCAGAAACCAAAAAGAAAATCAGGAAAAGAGTTTAACAACGAAGAAAAGTAACTCAGCGATGAAGAGAGCAGTAAACCTCCATATCCAACAAATCAAATTTTCTGTGGAAGATCTTACAGCTTGGCAACCATATGCTAAAAGATCACTATCCTCTGTGATTACTGCTTCAATACCACCCTTTTCTGCTTCAAGACTTGACAAATATGCTAACTGAGCATCAGCTTCATATGGAGCTACCACAAATTCTACATTTTCTGATCTCAGTATCTGAATTAGCTTGTGTGCCATGAGTGGGGTGACACTCACTGCTCTCTGAAAGTAAAAGCAAAATAGCCAAAGTTACATCCAAACCATTTGAATCTGATACAGTTTAAACAGAATGGATAGATATTAAACAAGAATTTTACGATGATTAATCAAGAATCAAATCAAACAGTAAATACACTAATGAAATAATAACGAATTTGACTAATGCTCCTAGGACTCAGATTCTTACAAATAGAAGTTATAAGATATGAACTGATTTTGTTTGGCCTTTTTTGGCTTTTAAGCTGTTTTTATAAAATCTACAAAATGCTGCTTTTTTATAAGTGCTTTTTATAAGCCAAAAGGATAAAAGCACAAGCAATCTCAAACACACTCTAAAATTCTAAACTCATGAAGTTGGCCTCAAATGTCAAAACAATGAAAGAGAATTGATTTCAAAAATTTGCAAGAAACATGCTTAAATTCATTGAATAAATTATGCAGGACTATAAAACAAGAATAAAAATGCTCAAAATATATACCCATTCTTATACCTGAAAGAGCTCACTAGCAGCATTCACATTCCCTTCTTTAAACTTCTCCATGGCCAACTTATAATTAGCTTCTCTCTTCCTAATCAAGTTCATAAACAAATCAACAAACCAAAATGCAATATTTTTTAAATACCATTTGTAAAACTCCAAATGGGAGTAATGTAATCTAATCTATAATGGAAAAACATATTTACACTACCTATGCCTTTCATGTTCAGTGGCAGCTTTACAAGGAACACTAGCCCCATCAAAAACAACAACTGGGGTTATCTTGTAGTATCTAAGAAGCTTGATTCTGTGCATAAAATATTCTAAATATCGAAGCTTTTTATCACCTTTTAGATCCAAACATATCTCCATACTGCATGAATAAGCTGTAAAAATCCCCACCAACCAAAACAAAATTAAATTCAAAAGAACACATTTTTCTTAATCACATTTCACCCAGAAAAGGATTAAAACTATAATGTACAAAGATTAAGGAAGTTACCTCCTTTGTGAAGCCATGAATACGCATCAATACCCACCTGAAAATATTTGGAAAATGTCACGGAAAAATAAAATTAAGAACAGAAAAAGAAGAGGGGAAATGTAGAAGGTTAGATTCTTACTCTTTTGCCGGAGTATTTTTTAATGTGAACTGGTTCAATGTACGGTTTTATGAACCTGAGAAGATCTTTGATACCCATATCCTGGTAGTGGCTGCTGGTTGCTCCTCTGGTTCTATCTCTCTTAGGAAATAGGGATTTTGGTTTTCACCTAAATGTTCTTTTACTGAGACAGGAAAGAGAAAATGGCGGGAATATTAGCAAATGTCAAAATTTGGAGCCAAAGAAAAAAAATTACTAGTTACGTTTAATTTGTTAAAAGTTACAGTGCTGTCGTATTGTCATTTCAACGGGCCAATGATAGACCCCCAAGTAAATTACATTTAGGACCGTAAATTTATATAATACTATCATGCATAATACTAGTAATAAAGTAGGTTTACCAATGTTTAAAAAATATGAAATCACATTAAACAACTACAACTGAACCGTTAGATCATCTGTTTGCGTTTTTAGATCACATTATTTCATTTTTTAAAAATCAATTTTGAACCATAGATTTAGTTCTTAAACCCACAATATGTTGTGATGTAGAAACATAATAAGAGTATAAGACCACATCTTAACTAATTTAGTCTACTTAAGACCACATCTTACGATAAATCCATTAGTGGCTGAAGTGATGGGTTTGCGTGAGGCACTATTTTGGTTGCATGAGATAAAGGTCTGAATTGCCATATTGAAGTTGAATCTGATTACTTACAGGTTGTGCAGACGATAAAGTTTGAAAGAGGTAATAATTCGTATTTTGGTTCTTTAGTTTATGAATGTAAGCATCTTATTAGTGCTTTCTCTTCCATTGTTGGTGTGTGTTTTGTAAAACGAACATTAAATCGGTGTGTCCATATTCTTCAAAGTCTAATTGTAGGGAGTAGTCAAATTACCCACCAAATTTTATTTTGAATGTTCTGCGTGATGATATTAATAATATTACAAGTTTAAGTAGTCCAAGTGGTTGTAAATTCAAATGTTCAACCTTGTGTAGATACTGTCATTAATTTCAACTATAAGAATTATTTAGCTTTGTTTCTGAATTGTCAAAAAAAAAAAAAGTGTGGAGTTCGGAGAAGAGTCCGGACATTTTTGGGTATTCTAAGTTGAGAGTAGCCTGCATATAAATGTATACAAAGAACTCTACCAATGTCAAAGATGTAGTTCACTCTTACCAATTTTGAACAGACCATCTAGAGCATCCGAAGCACAGGGCCAAACCTCTCCGTAAAGTGTTTCATTTTAATAATAAAATAATATATTGGAACATTATATTAGACATTTAATTTCACACTATAGAAAAAGAGGGACTTCCGTTCCATTTTAATTATTTTCTAACAGTTTTTCATCTTGAACAAGAGGTGACTCGTTGGGCTGATGATACTCTTAGTTGGCGGAAAAAAAAAAAAAGCTTTGAGACTTTATATCCAATGATAGAATATGAATAAAAAATAAATGTGCCTATAAACAAGGAACCCAAAGGGCTATGTAACCTGGTGGTCGGGTTTTCCAGATCCGGTACTACCCTACACACCCGACAGATTGGAATCTCCTTAAAAAACAGGATTTTTCTGCCCATCTTGTCTTGTCGGGTAATAAATTGAAGGTATATAGTCAAAGAATTGTTTTTGCAGTTGAATGATAGTTGCTGTTTTTGTGTAATCCCATCCTATCTTAAAAATGAAAAGTTATCGAATATATATATATAACCCTAAATAATTTTAAAACATAAAATTCAGCATACCAACTAAACCTCATAATCATATCTTTTTACTATGTTTAGCCTAACTAAACCTTACAATAAATTAATCAAATTCTTTTTCTATCCCTTATTCTATCACATCATTTATAATAAATTCATAAACCAAATTAAACATTTAATAATTTTTTTTAAAAAAAATTTATGTTTTCATGAATATTATTTAATTCCTTTTTTAGTAGTCTATTCAATTTTTTTCAAAAATATAATTTAAAAAAATCATAATCAATTTTTTATCCTATTCATTTTATTTTATCCTTGGATACAAAATCCTTGGACCCAAAGTTTTACACTGATTTGTTCAGAAAAATAGAACGGGATAAGACTGTATTTTTTGTATCCCAAAAATTTGGAATGGGAAATGGAAATCACACAATACCACCATATGTCCCATCCTATGCTCACCCCTATTTAAGACATTAAACACTCAATGCATGTACAACGTAAATAATTTTAATAAATAACACATAAAAGACTAGAGAAATTTTTAAGTAACATAATAATTGACTTATGGACACCTAATTAATTGGTCCCTCATTTTTTTTTTCATTGGTTTTTCTGGTATTTTTTTCCCAATATTATTTCAGTCCAAAATTCAAATTTAAGTGAATTGTTATAAAGTTACAACATTTATACTTAATTTATAGTATTTGGGGGAAAAAAATCAAGCTAATAAACAAATAGAGGAAAAAAAAAACCTTAATCATCATTCCAAACTTATACTTGCTAAACCTACACACAGTGTCCAGCAAAATTTCAGCAGTTCCCTGCAAAAATGCAAAAAATAAACAGAAATACTAATTTAAATAAAATTCTCTAGAACAGCATTCACAACCTTTAAAGCCCTATGATAGAACAAGGGAAAAAATTGAACCAGGAGCAGGAGTGAATTGGGACAAAAGAAATTCAAAACAAAAAATTCCAATCAGGAGGTTGTTTCTTTCAATGGAATAGAAACGATGGAATTCATACATTTCATTGATTTTCTAAAATCAATCGTTTGAATGAGAAAAAATAAATATAATTCATGGATTTCTTACATTCCATCATGGCCTTAACTCCATTAGTTTGATGGAACGTGAAATCTCATGTATGAGGTGAGATTTCGCCAATTTCATCATTATTGTTATTGTTATAATATGAATTATTACTTTTTATTTGAATAATGTAATTAAAATCCATGCATTTTTTTTCTCTTTTGACCAAACGATAGAATCTAGAAATCTAAGAATTTTACAATTCCGACATTTAACATTGTGAAACCCATCAGTTTCAAATTCCATCAATCCAAAAAACCACTAGCACTGGTGGTTTTTATTCCTTCAGCCACTCATATTTGTCATGAACAAGTATGGATTCACTTTGAAAGCAGAAGAAAAACCTAAATGACAACAGAAGCTTACGGCGAAAATGGGAACTGAAACAAAACCTTGCAGACATAAATAGACGAATAAGAAAAGAGGGTTTGATACCTGTAATGGTAAAAATGGACGTCAAATTTGATGGCACATCAAGGAGAATTTGGAAAGTTTCTCAAGTTGGCACAGAATTTGATTGAAGCTTTGTCTTCACTTCTTCAAGACAAGCTTGCAAATCCTTGAATTCTTCAGTGTTTGAAAAACTCTCCGCCTGAGATTACAAAACCACAGTTTCTATCATCTTTTACAGTAGCAAAAAAAGGAAAAAACAAGTACTAGAGAATCATACCCACTAAAGAGTGAAAAAAGACTCAGATTATAAAACATATTCATCTTGCCTGTTTAAGTGTGTTTTTCAAGTGCATCTCAGCTGAAAAAAGTTCACGACGACTCCCAGTAGAGGAAGATATTTCCATGTACACTCTACATAGCTCCAATGAAGCATTTGCAAACTTTTGAAATCGCTCTCTATCTTTCCACAAATTGGATCCCTGAGAGAATTTTTTTTAACCTTTAGTGCAAAAGAAGAGCAAGAATTCTAGCGATGGCATTCTGAACCAAAATAGAATCAGCTCCAGAAAGGCAGCATGAGGACTTCCATAAGTGTACAAGTAGAGATTTAGCCAAAGATAGAGAGAAACAAACACATAAAGCGAAAAAGAACTACTCATTAGCTGTCATCATAATAATGAAACAATGGAAAGACCAGTGAAGGCAGCACAAAATTGCACTGTAAATGTGGTAAACCATGTCAAATATCACTCCATAAAATTTCAGGTTCATTCATGAACCCTATGAGCAAGCACTTCTATCGATCAACAAGCCTGAAAAAACTGACCTCACTTTCGAACCTAAAGGCCATTGATTTCTATCCTTAAAGAAATTGAGCAAGTCCATAAAGAAAAGAAAAATGAACTTGCAATGCTCATGAGATGAAAAAAATCAAGTATTATCTTTATCACATAAATAGCTAGCCAGAATCAAAATAGTAAACCATAAGAAAAGCCCCAGAAAGGAACTGAATGTGATCGCATGGTGCAACAGTTGAAGAACATAGAAAACTGCAGGTGTTACCACAGATACCTGATATGATCTGACTTGCTTCAAGAGTGCTTCAGCGCACATTGCAACATCTCCTTTGATCTTTTGCCATCTTGCATACAAACCCCAGATATCGGCTCTCGTATCACTTTTAATTATCTGATTAATAATAAATGAAAAAAAAAAAAAAACTAAAATGTGAACTACAGAATATGAAAATTTTTTGTAAATGGCACACATTAAAACCTACTGTAAGTTTGTCACAGATGAAAATTTTTAAGTACTTTCGGAGTAGCTAGATATGCATGTTAAACATAATAATCAATACATCCAGATCCAGTATCAATGATGCAACAATTTGTATAGCTTCATTGTTAGAGAAATGACCAATGTGAAGCAATTAAATAAACAACTATTTTGAAAATCCAAACTGTGTGAGTGTGTTGAATCATAAAGGAAGATAAAGGAACTAAAACCAAACTTCTGAGAGGAAAAATATCCACAAACCTGCTGAAGTACTTTACCCAGCACCTCTACTAACTGTTCAGTTTCCCGCGACCATTCAACTTGTATTTCTGAATCATTTGTAGAAGTACTATGAGACTCGCCAGAAAAAGTTTGACTGGTATGATCATCAGTCACTGGAAGGCACATAGAAGATCTATGTGATGATCTTCCTTCTATTTCTTTCATGATTCTCTCCAATAATACTGTATCAACTTGCCTACAACTGGTTATATACAAAATCTTCTGTACAGCTTCCAGAGCCTACCACACAAATGTAAGTGCTGCAATTAATAACACATACATTTTGTTAAATGAAACATCAGATGTCTAAGGTCCCAGAAGATGCGCAAACATGTATTTATAACAATAAACAGAACGAAAAATAGCATACATTAAATAAACATTCTAACGACTTCATGTATTTGTATTGTTAGAGAAATAAAATAGGTAAATAGATGTGTATTAGTTAGCTTGATTATAGGAAATTTGTTTGTCTCCTTGAATCGACAGATCTGTGTACATAAATATGTACATCTCTTTCAATCAATATACAGAATTTCTTGCATCTTATTACTCTGATTACATGTATTAAGCCCAGATAATATGCATATTTTATATAAAAAGAATATTTTACTAATAAAGAAAAATTGTTTACACCATAAACCCTGCAAAAGAATTCATATATTATTTGAATGCATCCACTACTACCAAGCTTTAGAGTATCTGTGCAGACTGGATCATAGTCAAATGAACTCAATAAATTTGATAATTCAGTAAACACAATGTCCATACAAGACAAGTTGATTCAAACTAGGCTCATCAAAAGAACCTAAATGCCAGATTACAGCACATTGTTAGGAAATATATTTAGGTTCAACTAAGAAAAACTAAGGTTCCCTAATTCATTGTACAGCTGGGTCCTGGAAAGGGGTATGGGTACACCATACGCACCTTAGAAGGAATTCAGTGCGTAAGGGTATATATACGTAAATATTTTTTTTTTATACTTTCACCATAACCTAAACTCCAATCCAATTCTAATTTGAATAACAGATAACAAACAGTCTAATATACTATAAATTCAAAATAAATTAGACATCTCTCATACTTCCCATCCCATCCTGTTGTCCGACTCCAACTCGAACTCATTCCTGTAGGTTACGTATCCCTTATTTTGGGGAATGGTACGTTAGCGTACCATGAATTGGTATGACTGCACCAATTCGCAGTTCCATGGGGTAGGAGCGAATTCAGTAAACAGAAGCTACTCACAGATACATTTCATTCATGAGAATGCCTGATTTGGTTGTCTTAAATAACTTAAAGCTTTTCACAGGCTATCTGCAGTCGTGAAGGATGAAAATGCACAAAAAATCATACCCAACAAACATTGCCCATATCACCTGTAACTGCCATAAATAACTTAAGGCTTTTCACAGGTTATTTGTGGAAGTAAAGAACGAAAATGCACACAAAATCATACCTGACGAACATTGCCCACATCCATTGCAACATGACTGTAGTTTTCCCACAACTGCCAGCTATCCCGTCTGAACAAAGTCACATCAACTTTTAATATCATAAGGAAAATACATATGAATGTCATGCAAGTGACAAGGAAATTTAGTACTTGGTTTTAAAGGAAAAACATACTTGAACTTGAGAGCTTCCTTGAATGAAATAAAAGCCTCATTGCTCCTTTTCTTTATCATATGCCTGCATTGTTGACAAAGTGTAATGAAATTGAGATTTCCCATAGACAGAAAGAGAAATGTTAACTTTGTCTTTCCCTCCTTTTTTTTGGGCGAGTGTGTGTGTGTTGGGGTGGGGTTGGGGGATTCAAACAATTGGATGGAGAAAAGTACCCTTAGAAATTTAATATTATGACAATAAAGCATGTAAAGGTTCCTAAACGAAATTTTTATATAGGAATTTCTATTATATTTAAATTGCATCTTTTGGTATTTTTAATATGTACAAAAGATTTGATAACATAGTAGTATTTTGTTGTTCTTTCCATGGTATACATGGCAAAATTCTTATTTTCAGAGCTTCTACTAAAGTTTAGAAATTTGCTAATGATGCCTAAACCGCATTACCTAAAATATAATAGTAAACGATGTCAAATGCTAAATTTACAGGTACTTAAAATTGATTTTATATTTGTTTAGTTAGCAGATATTCAATTTACATCCTTTAGAAAATATTAGGATCTATGTTTTACAACATTATTTAAAGGAATATATATTTCCTTTTCCTTTTAAGTCAATATGTTCCTCCCACACCCAACTGAGAACCTGCTCTCAGGTTCCAGCACCCTTTCACTTTAGCATGAATTGGACCTTTAAACGGTAGTCATACATTATTGTTGTGTGGTCAGATAGCATGATCTTTTCATAGCTCCATCTTTTGTTATGGGAATTCCACATGATATTTATGGATCACTTTTGTTCTTCATCTTTATTTTTATCTATGTTTCACTATGAGACTGTCCTTTTAATTATTATTCAGCTACCTTTTATTCCTATCAATTATCATGTTTCTGTAATAGTGCGGAGGAAAAGAAAAGAAAGGGAAAATGGAAGGAGGAAAAAAAAAAAGATAACTAACAAGCAAGCAATATTATTCCAAGCCTCGCCATTATCAGGATCAAGTTGAACGGCTCGAGTAAATCCATCCAAAGCCTTGTCAACATCCCTACACTGTACAAATATTTTCATACAATAACCCTTTAGGATTATAAACCATAAATCTGAGAACAACATTTCAAACTTCAAATTATGCAAGTAGTGGATAAAAGACAGGATGGCTAATGACTAAATAAAAAAGCAGCACAGCTTACCTTCAAGGCAGCCGCACCAAGAGCAAACCAACCATCTGGATACAAAGAATTCAAGGCCATAGCAGATTCCCTATGGAGCAAGAGAAAATTATTCTTTGATACCAAAATCAATAATAGCTACAAAAGATGATGGATGCAATTCAAAAGCAAAATAAAATAGAAGGTAGTAAACCTACCAAAGGATTTTAGATGTCTCATAGTCACCTCTATTATATGCACTACGAGCAAGTGATCTCTGTTAAACAGAAGTGATAATTCAAAAACATATTAACCCAGAAGCATGAAAACATTATTCCATTGAAAGTATTGAAAAGGCCAACCTTTGCTCGAGCAGATTTATCATTTGAAACTTCAAGCGCCCTTTCATAGCAACTATCATTATTTGTGACATCACCCAATGAACACCTGAAAAATATGTCATCCAATAAAGTACCAAGCCAATCAACCGAAATATTAATACATATACAGAGAGAAAGCAGGAACGCCAATCCCACTGAATTCTAAAAAATAGCTTTGTTCTTCACATGAATAAATTTTTATTAGAATATTGAAGCAATCAAAACTGATGTGTTTGTACTACATGGAGACAACATATTGTGTTATTGAATTGGATCCTCAATGAATCAAGTTCATCATACAAAAGTAAAAAAATTCCCTTTCTTATTTTCTATCTCTTTTCTTCAACAGGGGGAGGGAATGGAGAGATGAAATGGGGTTTGTGCAGAGTAGAAGACACAATCCCAGCAAATATTCATTGGTCCAAGGAACGAAAGAAAAAGGTATGAGTGACATCTAATCTAATGCTAGATGCCACAACTTAAGTTATCTAGGCCAAGGTGCCTTTACTTACTTTCCTCACTTTATTATATGATGGGAATATTCAAAGACATTTGTCTGAGAAGCTTGGTTTACTTCTTCAAAACCAAACTAATCTAAGATCCAACCCCAAAGTATAACAGCTAAACAGAGAATGAAAAAATATAGATACGATGCAATATAATCAATCTTCTTGAAAAGATAAAAGTCCACAAATAACATTAGGTCAAAGAGAGACAAAAACAAAATTCTTTAGCCTGTATGAAACGTCAATGACATTCTTTAATTGAAAGGTAACATCCAGCAAATGAAGCAGTTGTAGAGCTAAAATTTTCTAAGGACACTCAGAATCTTGAATGCTCTAACTGAACAAACTTTTCAGCAGTCAATAAGTTGCTACTTTCCTTTTCTTTTCCTTTTCTATTGTTTGAGGAACTTATAAGTAAGTAACTATCAAGATTATTTTTCCTTGCCCCCATCAGGAAGGCGATATCACTCATAAATGACTTCCAGAACACACTGATGAATAATTAATACATCCTGAAGTCAAACCAGCATCCAAGTCCAAAATAGAAAGGGAAATGATAAAAGCCACAGAGTTATCAACTTTTTTTTTCAAGAGAGTTATCAACTAATTACTCATCATTTCAACCATTATAGGTCACATATTTACCCTCTACATTTTTCTCTATGAAACCATAGCATTATAAATATAAAAAGGAACTCCATGAAATTTTCACTTTCATTGGTCAAGGTTAATTTAATTAGGGAGATAAGACATATTTCCCACAACAATAATATTATTGAGAAGGTTTAAGTTTCAGTTGCTATAGATCATGGAATGAAACGAAGAAGCCAAAAGGAACAAAGAAAAGGAAAATTTTAAAATATTCGATAAACAAAAGAAGACCACCATACCATAGCCTGGGGTCATTGGGCATTTCAGACAGTCGTTTCTTGATGAGTTCTACAGCAGCTGCCTTTTTCCCCAATACACTGTATTTAACGCACAAAATCTTAAAGAGAAGTCACATGATAAGAAAAGACCAATTGTAAAATGGGAAAAGGATAATAAATATAGATATGAACAACATAGGCTTGGTTGTCAAGAGTCATCTTACCGATTACAATTTATTAAATGGTCCCACAACTCTAAATCCTCAAAGATTTTAATTGCTTCCCCAATCAAACCACAGCTGACTAAAAGTTCACCATATTCCCTACATCATAAATATGAAAAGAGAGGAAAACAAGCAATTTTTATTAGTTGCATGATCAAACAGCACATATATTAAAATATATTAAGAACGTGCAAAGGCAAAAAAGATGTCATTTTGAAAGAAGAATGATTTACTTCCGCATGGATGGAATAGCAGGAATATAAGCCACATATGAAAAGGGAATCCTTTTCTCCACTTGAGGAAAAGGGTTATGAATGCCCTCAACCTGGAATAATAAAACATCCACCAAGAACAAGTCAGATAATGAACAGCAGCATAAACCAAGACGAAGAAATGGAAGGAGGACCAGAGAAAAAGGGCTGAATCCTGAAAGAAATTTCAAATGCAATAGCAACTTAAACAATGCAAGTAGACTAAATTTATATTGTTTAGAGGAGGAGGAGGAGGAGGAGGAGGAGGAGGAGGGGTGTGGGAAATGATACATGTCCAAATGGCTGTTTTGAACATATTATGTAGGTATGGGAATTGGATCCCACATCTAAAGTTCTGGGGATTTCAATGTGGAGTTTACATGGGCTGAAGACACCCTGATCTCAAAAGCTAGGCAATGGTCACTGTTATCCAGAAATCCGTTCACAACAATGCATGACAAAAGCACTGAGAGGAAAAAGAGAGTAACCCGAAAGAAAATAACATATAACCCCATTGAGTAAGCATTTCGACTCCACAAAATAATAAGACCTCCAATAGCTAGCCTTTGGATGCAGTTTCTGCAAATCAATTCACAACAATGGCTGACCAGCAATGAGGAAAAAGAGCGAGCGAGAGAGAGAGAGAGAGAGTAAGCCCAAAAGGAAAAAAGTACATGGTAATTAACCCCAATGAGTAAGCATTTTGAATTAGCAAAACAATTAGGCAATTGTAAAATTCAATACACCATTGATGAATCGCATAAAGAGAAAGAAGAACTGCAAATACCAATTTTTCCATCATTCCTAAAGCACGCTCCTTTGTTCGGCTACGAGTTGACTCCCAACGGATACGTAAGAAGTTGCAGAAACACCGTATCTAAAAGACCAACAATCACATAAAAATTTAAATTAATAAAAAGAAAAGATCAATACATATGCTTAAGAAATATCCACATTTACTGAATTTTTCGGAAGATGGAAAGGAAAATCGAGCAGAATGGAATATGGAAGGACCTTTGCAGCCAGCCACAACAAATTTGAGACTAAGTTAGTTGCTGTTCTAAAAGATGAACAGACAAACCTATATGTTTAATAGTAGACATGCAAAGGATACCATCAAAACTCCAATGCTGGATGAGCAACATTAGAAATCAACAAGAATAGTCAATAAATATAAATGTACAATAGAACGCAAGTGACGGCAGTATAAAATTTTTTTAATGCCTTAAGGTATTGACAGACTTCTATAGGTTCAATCAAGGAACTTGAACTGGTCCAATTGTACTAATTAGTCAAATTTTTTCTCAGTTTTCAAAAAATAAGTATCATTGGTTGAGAAAGAAAAAATGAGAAAACACACTGGAGCCAAAAAAATCTCCTTCTATAATTGTAAAAACAGCTAAAAAGAAGAAACAAAAACACAAGATAACTTTACAGTTGCAACAGAATTTCTGGATTATAATATGTTATATTATATGCCTTTCTCTGGATTATAGCAAAAAACAGCTTTCTATGTATGTCTTTCAACAGAACATTACTTTGAAATGGGGAATAGTGTGGGTTACACACGGACCTTGTTGATCTATTAGAATTTTGATAGACTTACTTATCTTAATAGCATAAATTGAAAGGACACCATCACATTCTAGCAAAAGGAAACCTATTGTTCAAAGAGCAATGTTGATGAGTATGATATTTCAAATTTGTTTTAATAGTTATGTGAAAATAACAAGATATTCAAACATTTATGCAGAAAAGAATCATGTCTTGCAGTGAAATATTCCAACTACTTACAATAAATAATGATGATGATTGGGAATCAATTGCCTCTATGTATGGAGCCATATCCCATCCTGGGAAAAAAAGGAATTGTTAAATTAACAAAGAATATATATTAATCTTCTTCAAAGGCCAATCATCAATTGTTCTTCATAGAGAAAAGCGGCAAATTTATATTATGTCATCTAATTGAATCTTATGACACAACTAATTTGGGTATACCCATCCTATTGCATCCAATGAAACCTATGCATTTACTATTCCTTCAGATAGGGTAAAAGCCTCTTCACCTTATGACAGAACTAATTTGGGTATAGCCATCTTATTGCCTCTTTTCTATGATGGGTCAAGCTTAATATTTTTCACACATCATGGGGTTCAATATGATATACTAGACTCAACATGAGAAGACATGCCAATTCAACATCATTAGCAATTTAGAACTGTTCCGCTATATTTATTTATAGGATGAAACCCTTCTAAAAAAACAAAGATTTTGTATGGTAATCGGATCCAGGTCTTGCCAACATTAATAAACACTAAAATCAGCTGTGAAAATACAACAGCTTCACCCATCATAGAAAAGATGCAAAATGGCTTCCTCAAGTAATATTGAAGTCAAATTCAATTAAAAAGAAAAATGAGGAATCAATATGACTAGATTTTGGAAGAAAAAGCATATTAATAAGATTTATGAACTTCTTATGGATGGCTTAACAAGATAATAATGCAGAGCTTAAAAGTCAATTTGTTGGTGTAAGCATCATTTCACTTGAACGGTCAAATCAGAAAAATCAATAGAATTAAGCAGTAAAGGGGGAAAAAATTAAGAACAGAAGAGAGATCGCCAACAGAAGAGACCTACATTATGCATTATTGGAACCAAGTAAGCATGCTCATTCTACAGCAGTAACCAAAACATGAGACAAAACCCATGCCTTTAAGAGGGTTCAGTTCATAGATTGGGCACATCCAAGCAACTTACTTTGTAACTCATCATGTCGACTGCTCTTTTCAATCAAAAGGCACTGTGCCAGAATCACTGCCTGTTGGATGGCTGTTAGAGGGGCAGCATCACCAGGATTGATACTTTGATTGCTTTCTGCATTCTTTTGAGGTTCCTTACCATTTTCTATCAATTTTGGTGTCATAAGAATGTCAGAAGTTTGGTGCAGCTGCAAAGCATCTTCATTAACTATAGAGTTGCATGCCTGAGTGCTGGCACTTGCTGGGGGGCAAGTAACAGTAGCATCACTGCTGGATGAGCTTTCTCTTTTATTCACAAGAAGTACACGCTGTACCTTTGGATCCACCTGCATCCAGTAGTTATGAGTCAAGTTAAGATTGAAATTTTGCACAGATTTACAACTAAAATGTTTAAAATATTAACCTGATGCACAGTACGGTAGCCAAGAACCCCAGTAACAGAAAGCTGAAGCCCAGCTGATGCTTCAGCCGATCCAAAATGTAGCCTGACGCAACAGAAATGCTTCAAACAAAAATTGAACCAACAAAGCTGACTAAGATTACACTAGCAAAATCAGAAGGCAATACTGACACACAACAGAAAACATTCTGGGCAATCCTCGTTTGCATTAATTGAAATGACATCTTAATAACTGAAAACTGCAATGATTTGAAAAAAAAAATAATTCAATCTTGAATTATTTTGACAACCTCCTATAATATGTGCAAATAATGAGAATCCAATACATAAGGACAATAAAATCATAAAAAAATCATAATGGTTTATAATACAATGAAGGAAAACAAAGGTAAAATAATATGTGAAATGAATAATCTCAGTCACAAATTATCTTTTCCTATTTTCAAAATTATCCATTAAATCATGTTAGCAATTTGATTTACCCTCTAAGAACCTAGTATCCTCACCAACAGTCTTGGCTTATCAAGTAGCCTCAAAGAGAGGCACTTTCATTGAAAAATGAAGGTGCATTTCTTAGAGCTCTAGCAGAAAACAACTTAGTTTCTCAACCAAAAGAAATGAAGAAATACAGGTCGTTTGAAGGAATGATATAAGTCCACACAATTAATTTGTAAAACTAAACAGCTGCATGAATAGTGAGGAAGTTCAAAATTTTTATGATGCCATTTACTATCTTCCAACACCAATATTACTGTAAGCCTCATATTATCATGATGCAGGTTGAAGAAAATATATTCAAGAAATGAATAAAGACTAAATTAGTCACATAGCAATAATCCAGTTACAATAAATAGCATGCATAATTATAAGACAACTCTTGCAAACACCTAGAAGATACCTGCATGAGTCAGTACGTCCATATGTGTATTCTATTATCCCTGCTTCCAAATGAACCATTGAGACGATAACAGAAGCTTCTCCGTCGAGCAGCATAGCACCCCAATAACTTGTTATTTTCTCAAATGTACCAAAATGATCTGAGATTTCGCGTGTGTACACTTGCAATAGATCAAACAACGAGGACGACAACTCATCCAAAGTTCTCTGTTGAACAAGTAACACTCTTGCAAGCCACCATGAAACGCTTCTAATTCCATAAGTGGAAGGCATGCTTCCACCAAATAGCAAGTCTTTCGTCTTCTCAACCAGCATTTTAGCAAACACTAAAAACTACATGCAACAGATTAAATGTAAGACGATTAAGACCATAAGCAAAGCCCACCAGTCATTAGAACCATAGAAATCAATGTGGTTACTAGGTGAAGGAAAATATCCTACTTAATTGAAAACTACCTGGAGATCATTGAACTTTCCAAGCAAGTGACACCCACTGGAAATAAGCTGATCACGAGCCCAGTTTTCCCATTCGAAAAACAATCTACCTTCAGGTACTTTAATCAGCAAAGGGCATCGGGGAGAGCCATCAATTGGTCTAAATGTTCATATCGAATCGTTTTGGACAAAGAAAAATACATCAATAGTCAGAGCCATTCCAACCCAATTGAACTTGCTAGAATTAGGAAATGAAGAAGAAAAGACAAACCCGCAAATGTTACACTGAGTAAAAAAGAAAAATGCAGCAACTGCAACACACAGGACTAGAATAATTCTGCAAGCCCTTTCCTCCTCACTAATGCTACCATCCATTATAAACCATTCCACGCGCTGGACCAACTCGGAGTAAACTTGTTCAGCAGAAGAAACATCCAGCGTCTCTGGCAATTCAATGACAAACTTGGCTGCATCAGATGAAAGAGCATCGAGATAGTTCCCAGCCTCTATTAAATTGAGCAATCTATTGATATGTGAGTGGAGATCGTTAATTTTATTATCATCACTGAGACGATAAGAATCGAAGGACAGCAGGGGTTCGGATGGTGGAGGTGCTAGGGTGCAGCGTAGGAGTCGAAGCTCATAAGCACGTAAGGTATCGTGTTGCTGTATTTCAGCCATTATGGCAGGAAACTAATGTTTTCTCCGAAAGTATTTAAGTAGGAGAGTTCAAATTATTAGGGTTTAAAGGGGTTTCTGTTCTTTTTTATGACAGTTCAATCCAATAGAAAGTGCATGACATCAATTCCTGCCTTCCTGCAATATACAGTCACAATTCAAATCTGTTAGTTACCGAATAACAAGCCAGAATTGAAATAACAAATCTGTCTGAATGAAATTAATTAAACATAATCATACAGCTAATATTCAAATTTATAAATTATTTTTCTGCAATGAGTTAAATCTCTAGAATTCCAGTCTAATGGACAAAAATATTGCTGACAAAGGAGGAAAAAAGAAAAAGAGCAGCCTAGTTCAAAAGATGCTAATAAAACCCAGGTGGTTCATGACTTAAAAGATTGCCATAATCAAATATGCAAACTGTGTTCACGTGAAAAGAAGCAAGCGTATCAATTAATTATCAAATTTCAGGTGTTCAATGGGTCTACCATTCTCAAGAATGCATCTTTGATGATGTTGATTGTTCACTTTTGTCATCAGAATCACATCCTAATCTCAAGCAAAAAAGTACAAATGAGCAGAAATTACCAAACCATCACCAATTCAGCACATACAGCAAAAGAAATTGAACACCAGTACAAACACTGATAGCTAGGGGAAGAGATTATTAAGTACTTGCTCGAGAAGAGAAGAATAGCCGTAAATTGCATCAACAAAATGAAATTAGAATAAAATGGCTCAAAGTGTTTAGTTCATACAATATTAGAATGATAGAAGAAACGGTACGGAATGTTCGTGCGGAGTGGAGAGAGGCGGACAACGGTCGTCAACGGTGTCTGAAAGTGAAATTAGGTTAGCAACGTCAGGGTTTAGGGTGTAATAAAATTTAAACATTAAAACGACGTTGTTTTAACTGTAAGAGGCCCAACCTACCTCATCATTGCAAGACTTACCGATATCACCCCAAATCTAACTTAGATGCTAAAACATCCTTAATTTAATATAAAGAAACTAAGTTCACCCCGATTGAAATTTTAGGCCCCTATTTGAAACAAATTTGAAAGTTGAGGGACCTCTTTTAAAAACCGTTGCCAGCTCAGACTTATCTTCTACACGGTGGCTTCAACGCAACTGAATCCATACCATGGAAATCCACGACGGCAAAAATGCTTCTTTGAGGAGTTTCATCGAACAAGATTCTTGCGTCATCTAAACGGCTACATGTCACATATCAATCACAGGTGAAGAAACAAGGAGATCTGATTCAAACCCAAAAACCAGAGCTTGTTTTACGGAGTAGAGAACGAGAAGAGCAGAGCTTTAATTGTGCGAACTAAAGGAATAAAACGAAAAGGTTTGAAGAATGTAAAGCCAAAATAGAGGGCCAGGGTTCGAATTTAGCGATCAGTAGAACCAAATCAATTTAACAAAAGAAAACAAACCTGGCTTGAGTTCTTCGTTCAGTGCTTACTATTGGACAGTTCGGAGAGTTGCTCATGAGCTTGAACCTGAACCTCAATTCGGCAGTTTTGATTAACAGAACTTGCTTTGGGAGTCGAAAGTTCTGGGTTTTGAGCCCTGGAAACTGGAAAGAAAGAAAAAAAGAACGTGCCACCTCATTGCCACGTTGGATCCAAGTGTCCAACTAAAAACGTAATAAAAGCATGAGCTGGCAGGATTCTCCGCAAAAGTCCCTGAACTTTCAATTTTATTAGATATGGGGCTCATAATTTCAATCAGGATAAAATTGACATGTAAATTTTCCCTTTCTTTTTCTTAATTACCATTGAGTCAATGTTTTTATTCCTACTTTGGTTTCATTATCAAGCATGACTTTTGGCTTATGACACGTGTGCTGAACATGCAAATTGGCAAGAGCTACAAAGTGGCAGTGTGTCATTGGCTTAAGTCTCATATATATATATATATATATATATATATATATATATATATATATATATATATATATATATATATATATGAAGATAAATGTCTATAAATAAACATTAAATTTTAAAATTTTATCTCTAATACAACATTTTTCATTTTATTTTTTATTTTTTTTTTAATTATAATATAATTTGTAAACCATTTACAATCTATCATAAATCTAAACATTATCTAAAATACAGTCTAAAAATAAAAAATGTGATAGACAATCTAGTCTATTTCAGCTTTATATTCTCAATGCACATTTATATTGAATTGCAAAAGCAATCCACAATACTATTTCTTAATGCACATTTACATTGGAGAATAAATTCCTCCATTTTTCTAACGTGACCAGTGGATTAAACCAATCGATTAGAGATGCTCTAACTAATTAACACCTATATATTAGGAATTAATTTTACAGGGGTCCTAAATTCTTAACAAAAACTCACTTGCATATTATTTAACTTTATTTTCTAAAATTTTTGATATTCTTAATTATTTATCATTTTTGTGCAAAAAACTTTTATTATCATTTCCATTTAAAAAAAAAAACCCATCCGATTGGTTTGCTTGATAATATCACACACAGCGTAAAGTGACAAATCCTCTTTAATTTATTTTTTAAAAGCAATATTTAAGTTCTACGTTTACAAAATATCAACTCACTTTAGGTTTATTGTAACTTTTTTAAGGAAGACAATTAATTATAGGTGAACACAGTTGGCTTGCTTAATCAAACCGAACAGAGAGAAAACCAATTTTGGTTTGGTTTCAAACCGAAAATTCCTATATCCTTTATATGCAGAATTATAAGCTGTTTGAAAGAATTGGAATGCTAATCTATTGGAACCAACTGCATTGCAGCTTTTGAAGGAAGCTCAGTTGAAAGAATTCAACCCATAATCGGCCACTTGTATTAAAAACAAAACAGACACACACTAAACATATCTTAAATTATGAATCTTTTATTCTCAGAAAGTTAACAGTTTAGCAATCATTTGTGGTCCTTTTCCAATTCATCCCGAAAATTGCAATGTAAAATTCAATACTGCCTTAACTTGTAGAATCCCAGAAAACCCTTTAAGAAAAAAACCCAACATCTCAAACCCAGTAAAATTACAAAAAATAATAATAATAATAATAATAATAAAGAGCAAAAATTAGTTTTACAAGTCAAAGAAAAGAGCAAAATCCAACGAATTCAAAAGAGTGAGAGAAGAAGAAGAAAAAAAAAACCCCAAATTAAAAAGAGATCATTCTAAACAAACAACAAAAAAACTCGAAGAATCCAGCGGTTGCAGGTTTTTTTTATTACCAATTTACCTGAGAAGACAAGTCAGCGGCGACACAAATAAGCGATGAAGTAACACTTTTTGTCAAAATAGGCCATGACTTGATCGTGGCCAAGTACCAACCCACAAAGGAAGCCGCAGTTACATTTGATGAAGAAGGAGAAAAGCGAAGGAGAAAAGGCAGTACAAAACAATCCCTAGGTTTTCTAAAAATTTGGGAGGATCGAAAGAAAGCTCGGGACTGGGTAGTTTGGTGTTTGAGAATAGAATGAATTGCGGTTGTGGCGGTGGTTGGGTAGGTCCGGCAACTTCAGTGATCATCGCGTGGCTGCGTATCAGGCGGAGGATGCTAGATTTTCTGAGGAAGGAGGGAGGCGATCATTTTGAAGGGTTTTATGCAGAAGCTTTTAGGTTTAATTTAAGTATAATTATAACATAAGCCTAACCGACGTCGTTTTGATGTTATCGAACCGAGAATTTTAATTTTTCTCTTTCTAAAACTGAAATCGGGCCGAAATTATCGGTTAACCGATTTTTCAACTCGATTCGATTTAATTTCGGTTCGGTATTTGCTAGTTTTGCTCACCCTACAATTAATTAATTAAATGATAATAAATATTAATTTATTTTCACTTCCAATAATCGATTTTTCACCATAATGTTTATGCTCTATGTAAAATGATATTAATACTTAAAAAGACATAATATTCAATTCTTGGTATTGTCATCTATATACAATTTATTCAGACTTATATTTATTAATTAATTTGAAATTTTGGTCATAGATACTAATTGAATCGATTCTTCTTTTTAGTCAAAAGCTCTATGAACTGTGCATATCCCTAATTAGCACTATTTTATCAAGCAAATTGAACCCCTTAGAACCATTATTTAAAAAAAAAAAATGAATATCAAAATATTATATTGTTGGAATAAATAAAAAAAATTCTTCAACAAAACGCGAGCTAATTTACTTATAATTCACTATTTACCCTCCTTAGTTTCAAAATTTAAATAAAAAATCTTTCAACTTTTCAACTGTTATACTAGTATTTAGTTTTTTTATTAAATTTTTCTTGATTTTCCCATTAATTTTATATGGAATAGAAATATTCAAAAGAGTGAGAATAAAATTTTGGTTACAAAATAACTCCAAATAACATTATATAAAAGTCTTTTTCAAAAAAAAATCTCTTCTCCAAAAAAGATTAGAGCAATAATTAGCAGTAAATTTTATATAATTTTTACACAGTGCTTATTCTCAATTTTCCACTTAATTTATAACACATTTATTACTAATTTATAATATATTTATTTTTTTAAATAATGTAATATGTTTAAAATTGGTTTGTTCTAAATTTGTAAATCAAATGAAAAAAAAAATGAAAACATAACTTCGAACAATAGATAATCCAAAATAATTAACACAAAAAAAAAACATATGAATCAAGCACGCGATTACAAAGGTTGTGTTCGGTAACAGCCTTTGACATAGAAGATGTCTAACTTAAATCATATTTTTCAATTGACATCATTAATTTCTCAAGGGTAACTGATGATTATAGAATTATTGTTTCGGGTAGATAGATCTACTTGCTAATGGACCATTTGGTAAGAATCGCATTAAAGAAAATTCCAAAAATACTTGGCCAAAAAAAGAAATACCTGGACTGGAAAATGGAAAAGATTCTCATCTAGTAGCAGCAGCACTAGTAGCAACTGTAACTTTTGGAGCAGCATTCACCTTATCGGGGTTACATAATTGATAGAAATGATGCCATAAGTAGAAACTCAGCTTTTAAAGCATTTGTTGTATGGGATGCAATAGCTATAGTTTTATCAACCTCTAAAAATTTTACACAACATACTATAATCTTCAAAAAAATTATTCTTGCTAAATTTCAGACCAATTTCAAACCAATATGAGTTCAAAATTTCCTTCAAATAGACCTCACAACAATTGTTCCAGAATTGGTATCCAATTGATAACATTTCCAAAAATAATTTATTTCAAATAAAATAATTCTAAATTAACTTCAAAATATTTGATAAACAAGATAACTAGAATCTTGAAGGATGTTATTGTTGGTTTTCATTTCTCAACAATTCTTAATGAAGGATGTTATAGCCGGAATCTTGATTGAGGTTATGACTAGTGAAGAAAAATCAAGACTGTAGCTAGAAGACCGCAATAAAAAGCTTAAGCGTGAAAAAATTATGGAGGAACATCTATTCAAATATGTTTTAGAGAAAATGAAAGAGGATGAGTTGGTTATTGAACTCCATAAAGTATTAGAGGAGAAGCGTTATTTGGTAGTGCTTGATGGTATTTGGACAAGGGAGGCATGGGATTGTTTGACTCCAACTTTTCCAAGGGGAAGAAGGGTAGCAAAGTTTTACTCTCCACGCGCTATAAAGAAGTTGCTTTGCATACTGATCCTCAAAGTCCTCAAATGGAGCCTCCACTTCTTAAGATTGATGATGGATGGAAACCTCTGAGTAGGAAAGCATTGATTGAAGATTGTTGTGCCCCAGAGTTTGAGAAGTTAGGAAAGGAGATGGTGAAAAAAAATGCGGTGGGTTGTCGTTAGCAAATTGTTTTATTTAGAGGGCTTGTTAGCATAAAGGAGTGGGAGGCGGTTCAACGAAGTCTTAATCCACAATTCATTAAGTTGGATCATGATCAACCATATGGAGGATTGTATGGGATATTAAGCTTGAGCTATGATGACTTGTCTTTCCATTTAAAACATTGTTTTCTTTATCTCTCTTAATTTTCTGAAGATTCAGTTTTTCATAAGAGAAGATTAATCCGATTATGGATTGCAGAAGGTAAAAGATGTCTGACTCAAATCATATTTTTCAATTGACATCATTAATTTCTCAAAGATGACTAATGATTGCAGAATTATTGTTTTCGATGAATAGAAGATCTTGGTAATGGGCCATTTGGAAAGAATCGCATTAGAGAAAATTCTAAAAATACTTGGCTAGAAAATGAAATGCCAAAACTAGAAAAAGCAAAAGATTCTCATCTAGAAGGAGCGAAATAGAACTAACACTAAGAAAAACGGATACACTACCATGCTTTTCAACAAGATTTTCTACAGAAAGCCTAAAAAATTCTGAAAAATCTCAAGCATACATAAATTTTAGTTCATTGTTGCCACATGCAATGTCGATTTGCCGAAAGGACCATTAAGTGATGGAGAAGTGCAAGTTTCCAAAATCTCTATAGCAATATCAGCATATTCCCTCTCTACAGCATTAGTAGTGACTGTACCTTTTGCAGCTGCATTCACCTTACCGGGGGTGACATAATTGATGGAAATGATGTAGGAACTTCAATCCTAAGTAGAAACTTAGTTTTTCAAGCATTTGTACTATGGGATGCCATAGCTATGGTTTTATCTACTTCTAAAAATTTTGCAGAATATACTGTAATCTTCGAAAATTATTCTTGCTAAATTTCAGACCAATATGAGTTCAAAATTTCCTTCAAATAGACCTCACAACAATTATTCCAGAATTAGTATCCAATTGATAGCATTTTCAAAAAATAATTTATTTCACAAATAAAAAAATTCTAAATTAACTTCAAAATATTGATTAGATAAACAAGATAACTGCAAGAAAAGCACATTAAAATTTTAGATCATCGATTTTTGTATAATTTATTAAAAATCATTAAATTATATACTTGAAATAATTCACAAAACAGATTTCTATTCTTAAAATAAAATAATTATGAAAATTCAATTTTATTGACAAATCACCAAGCTCAAATACAAAAAAATGCAATTTTATCATTTCTTAGATGTATTTATCATAACCTAAAAAATTAATTAAATGCAAAACAACTTTGCATGCCGTAGTTGGTCTGAAATATGATTATATCTAAATGTATGGACTATTGCGAACTAATTAACAAAAAAGCCAAGAATGTTCTTCATTGTGCTATTATTAACAGACGTGATAAAGTACTAAAAGAAATCCTTGATCATTCATCCTTGTTGTACCTCCTAGAAAGATGACAAAGGGTACACACCAATGCAGCTATTTTGTGTTTCTTGAGATGGAATGCATCCTGTTCACTTATTACCTTGTAAGAGTTGGTTTGAACACTAGTTTTATTGGGCATTTTATGATGATTTATTCTCTGAAAAAAGGTAAAAGATGCCTGACTCAAATCATATTTTTCAATTGACATTATCAATTTCTCAAGAATGACTCATGATTGCAAAATTATTGTTTAGAACGGATAGAAGATCTTAGTAATGGGCCATTTGGTAAGACACGCAATAGAGAAAATTCCAAAAATATTTGGCCAGAAAATGAAATACCTGCACTTGAAAAAGCAAAAGATTCTCATATAGTAACAGCAAAATAGAACTTACACTAAGAGAAACTGATACATTACCATACTTTTGAACAAGATTTTCTATAGAAAGTTTAAAAAATTCTGAAAAATCTTATGCATACCTAAATTTTGGTTCATTGTTGCCACATGCAATACCAATCTGCCAAAAGGACCATTAAATGATGGAGAAGTGCAATTTTCCAAAATCTCTATAGCAATATCATCATATTCCCTTTCTACAGCACTGGTAGAGACTGTAACTTTTGCAACAGCATTCACCTTACCGGGGTTATATAACTGATGGAAATGATACATGAACTCCAATCCTAAGTAAAAACTCAGCTTTTTAAGCATTTGTACTATGGGATGCCATAACTATGGTTTTATCTACCTCTAAGAATTTTACAGAACATACTGTAATCTTTAAAAATCATTCTTGCTAAATTTTAGACCAATTTCAGACCAATATGAATTTAAAATTTTCTTTAAATAGACCTCACAACAATTGTTCCAGAATTAGTATCCAATTGATAGTATTTCCAAAAAAACTATTTACTTCACAAATAAAGCAATTTTAAATTAACTTCAAAATATTGTTTAGATAAACAAGAGATTTGGAAGAAAAGCATATTAAAATTTTAGATCATCAATTTTTCTATAATTTATTAAAAATCATTAAATTACATACTTGAAACAATTCATAAAACAGATTTCTATTCTTAAAAGAAAATAATTATGGAAATTCAATTTTATTGACAAGTCATCAAACTCAAACACAAAAAATGCAATTTTATCATGTCTTAGATGTATTTATCATAACCTAAAAAATCAATTAAAGGAAAAATAGCTTTACAAGTCGCAATTAGTCTGAAATATGATTATATCTAAATGTATGAACTGTTACAAACTGGTTAACAAAAAAGCCAAGAATGTTCTTTATTGTGCTATTATTAGTAGACGTGATGAAGTACTAAAAGAAATCCTTAATCTTCCATCCTTGTTGTACCTCATAGAAGGGAAAGATGGCAAAGTGTACACACCAATACAGCTATTTTGTGTTTCTCAAGATGGAATGCACCATGTTCACTTATTATATTGTAAGAGTTGGTTTGAATACTAGTTTTATTGAGCATTTTACGAAGTCAATTCTTCATTCAATAGAATTTTATTATTTTTCTTGCTAGTTTTTTTTAATTGGTGATACATGTTTTAATTTTACCAAGCAATTTGAGTATAATTTTAAGGTTGAACAGCTCTACACTCATTTTGAATATTTCAAAATTTAAGCTTCATACATTATACTCTTTGTGACCTATTTCATGTTCTTTGATCTCTTTTCTTCATCATCATTTTTTTGTTTTTTAATTTTGAAAATCAAGTAGCTGCTTTTTCTAGAATAAATAGAGAACATAATAAATGTTTGGATTTTAGTATCAACTGGGCATTTAAAAGGAATGGGGTTGTGGAGAAGATATCAAAGTGCAGTGGATTTTCTTAAAAAAAAATGGAAAATGAACATGCACTTTCTTTCACCATATTGGAAAAAAATTACGAAATTTGACATTACATTTATAATTAGCCTAATAAAAGTTTGATATCCATACATGCAATTATATGGAGTGCGGTTTGTGAACACTAGTGACTCCAAGTTCAAAAATTCTATGAATTTGAACTAGCTTATGACGGTTAGGATAATCGGTCATAAATCATTAATTCCGATTATGATTTGAGGTGGATTTGATTAATCTCCTTATCCTAAAAAAATAATTTATTCTTTTATTTCAATAGAAAAGCCTAATAGACCAAAACATACACGTTCAACTATATCCTTTTTTTTTTTTTAACATAGATAATTCCATTGATAATTTTGCGATTATATAAGGCTCCTTAAGAAGGAAGCCTGAACAGTAGCATTACAAACAAAATTTGCTCCTAAAGAGGCTCTTGCCAATTTATGTGCAAGGGAGTTACATAATCTTGGAATAAAAACACAAGAAATATTATGGCAAGCAGAAAGCAATTTTCGAATATCTATGATAATATCTAACACCTGATGATGAATCAACACTCTTTCGTAAATTGCCTCCACTACCATTTTAGAGTCAGATTCAATAATGCAGCCCCTCCAATCTCTAACTTTGACAAGTTCTAAAGCTTTGTGAATCGCAAGTGCTTCTAAAATCAAAGGGTCTTGCATATATTGGAACTGCTGAGCTCTCCATTCTACAACCTTGCACAATGAATTACGCACCACAATTCCAACCGCTCCAAGCTTTCTATTAAAGTCCACTTGTAACACCCCAATTTATCCTACGAATAAGACAAACTAAGGTGCTACGACAATCCTAACTATTATTTTCTTCTTACAAATAGAACCAGCAGAATATTTTTAGGTGTATTTAAGATTATTTTTGATAAAATAAATTATAGGGGCCTTGAATAAATTTTTACAGAGCATTAATAATATTTTATACTTATATTTAGGTACTGGACAGTAGGAAAAGAGGAAGAAATAAAAGATTTTACTGGATTCGAGTAATAAATCAGGTTTGGTACTATTATTTTTAAAATATTCAAATTGAGTTGTTTTAAATTATTGAAATGCATTTTTATTTATATTAATTGATTGATATTCTGGTTTATATGATTTTATTAAAGATATGATTTTGTGGAGAACTCGAAT
>CATIWJ010278987.1:0-16466 GCA_949640765.1 Croton laevigatus | reverse complement strand
CCAGATGAATCTGGGCGTGAGGGGGGTGTGAAAGAATCCCACATCGGAAAGGAGTAGGGTCTTAATGAGATTTATAAGGCTGGGCAATCCTCACCTGTCAACTCGGGTTTTCAGGTGAGTTAGGCCCAGATTCTTAACAGTTGGTACCCTTAAAGTTTCCATCCAATCACAGGACGATGATGAAAAATGGAGTTAAAGGTCGAGTAAACCCGAAACCACTTAGTTGATCGAATTGTAATTCCTCCTTCCGACCATGTTTTCAAGCATTTTAGAGGTTTTTCTTACTCATCAGACTGAGACCATTCAACTGGTGCCTCTAGTTGGTGGTGATGAAGCTCGACGATGACGACGGGTCGCCGGATCTCCTTTAGGTATACTCTCCTTTTATATATTTTTTTTTCATTTATTTTTATTCTGTGTGTGCATTTTTATATATAATGTCTAAATTTCTCTATTAGATTCTACACTTTTTGTTTCATTAAAAATATCTACCTTTTTCTTTATTACTGGTAAAAATAAAAAATCGACCTTTTTATCCTTGTAATTTATTTCAATTTATAAATTTATTATTTTGACAAATTTATCCTTTTATTTATTTTAAATTGACAAGTTTGCTATTACATTTAAGTTTACCTATTTGCCTTTTACTTATATTTGAATTTACGAACTTAATTATACTCTTAAATTTTTTAGTTAGTTTTCTCAACTTTATTTAAAATTTAAAGTTACCAAATAATTCCTTGCTAATTCTATATGTTATAATCTTTTATAATTTGCTTATTTCCTTTTATGATGCATTTTGTTTTCTTTTTATGATAATTTATAATGAATGACAATTTTAGAAATCGGAGTGTGACAATCTTAATATTAACGGCAGTTAAAGGATAGTTCAAAGAAAGACAGTTTTGATAATATATAATTATTTATTAAATTTAATTAATTTTCGGTTTTTTTTTCCTATTTGAGATGTGTTAGTTTGAGATAACTAAATTTATTAATTTATTGATAATATAGTTATTTTTAACTAAAATATTATTTCTATTGTTTTTTTTTGAATATTTTAATTTCTTACTAGTTATTTGGTAAAAAAAAAATAGGGGAAAATATTTATAAATTTGTTCAATTAAATAATATTTTCTGTTAGGTATATACACATACACAACTCACACACTCAAAGAGGAGATGCTTCTTTCTACTTGTTGACTCCAATTAATTTTAAATCTGTATCACTTGGGCTACTTCTCCATTATTCTACCACTTGGCCACTCCATTCTACCATATATATATATATATATATATATATATATATATATATATATATATATATATATTCCATTATTGTTTGGCAATGTAGACTTTTCAAATGAAGTATTTCTACGGAGAGGGAACACACACACACATTTATATATTCCGTTATTGTTTGGCAACGTAGACTTTTCAAATAAAGTATTTCTACGGAGAGGGAACACATATGTGGTTGTCTGAAATTTTTTTAAGGAATAGCGCAAATTAAAGAAAAGTATATATACTTGTCAAAGCAGTTAATCCAACTTATATGAGTGGATGCCAACTAATTAACATATCAAGAAAAAGACAGCAATTCCCTTCAATCTTCCATCCTGCCTTGAAAGTGATTTGCTATGTCTTAATCTCTATCTATCATCGTTAATATATAGTAATGGATAGTAGTTTATGTGAACCTAACAAGAAAAAGAATGAGAGGTCCACTCATATATAGTTTATGTCTTAATCTCATATACTCTATCCCTTCAATATTATTTCTTGGGAGATTCACGATCATGTCTCTGAGATTTATACAATTGGATTACTGAGTTTTTACAAATATGCAATAAGGTCCCTATATTTTTGTGCTATTTTACTATGGGTCGTTCTGCTAATTTTTTCATTATTTTGATTTGAAAAATTACAATTTGATCCTTTTATCAGAGGGAGAAGGCGATTAAATTTAATTTTGGTCCTACAACTTATTTGATTGGTGGTTAGGATTGAGAATACTTAGAGTAATGTTTAATTTCCGGAATTCAAGTTTATTTTTAACATATATTTTTTTAATTTGAACAGAAACAACTAATAGTATCATAAAAATAATTATTTAAAAATTTTGTAGACTTTCAACTTTTAATTAATGAAAAAATGGAAAATTTTGGAAGGACCTAGATGTGTAGAGGATTAAAAAAAAAAAAAAAGACGAAGAGAATGTTGTATATTTATCCAAACTTAAGAATCCAATTATATATTAGCATATAATTTATAACTCTAAGAATAATGCTTTGTTAGTTTTTGATATGTTTATAAGTTTGGTTGGACGTGGAGAAGACCAAAATGATGATAATTATAATGAGTGTGTTGTTATATGTATTTGCCCCAAATGAGAACTATTAAATACTCACTTGGTTCTAGGAAAACAAAAAACAAAAATTCAAATTTTTGAGGAGATTAAAAATAATTAATGGCCAAAAACCCCCAAAAATACCTTTAATTTCAATTCCTATTAGTGGTTGTTCTCCGAGCGTTGCACAATTTAGTATTGTTTTGAATTTTTTTTTCTTTTTCCCCTCTATTTATAAATTTGATAAGATTGTTATATGTTGTAAGTAGATAATAGAATATCAAGAATTATTGTATATAAAAATTATTTAACGATGTTTTAGCCATTAAAAAAAAACATGACATTCCTAATTCACATAATTAAGAAATAAAATTGATGTCCGCCATTGAGTCATGTGTATTTGGTAATATAAAAGAAAAGTCAAATTCTATTTATTTAATTATTTTTTCTTTCATCATTACCATTGTATAATGTTACAATTTATTACATGAATTCAAATTAAGCGTAAAAAAAATTTGTTAAAATAGATTTCAAAAAAAATCCGCATAATCAAAATTTATACCAAATTCATATTATGTTATTTCAAAACTTCATGCAAATATTAATTCTTAATATCCAAATACAATGTTTAACTAAATAAACAAAAGCATATTTTATAAAATTTATAGGAGATATATAATTTGAAAATCACATTTGGAAAAGAATAGAAAGACAATACAAAATTATCATGAAAATATAAGAAAATTCACTAAATCTCAAAAATTTATAAATTAAAGAATATGTTACTAAATTACACAAAATTTTTATATTTGTGAGATCACCCAAATACACTTGAAATTTAATTAATAAATATATGATACCCATAATTAAAATAATCCTATATTAATTTAACATAACATATATAGTATATATTTTTATGATTTTATTTAAATTTTAAACAACTTAATAATTATTAATGACATAATATAAGTGTTAACAATGAAATTTGACTATAGATTCCAATTGAAAGAAAAACATAAAATTTATTTGTTTTGTAAATCAGTTTCATTCCTAAAATTTATTTATAAAAAATTTAAATTTAACATATTACATACAAAATTTTATATTTTAATAACAATATTGACAACTTATCTATTATTTTATCTCAATAAAAAATATCATCTTATAAAATTTTATTACTAACTTTATTTAAAATTTCTTAAAAATTATGATTGTAAACTGAAATTTTAAAATTATAAAATTCATTAGCATCACATTTATGAAATATAGTCTACTTTTTAATTTTAATTATTTGATTATAGTTTGGAAATAAAAAAATAAAAATAAATATTATATTAACTACTGTAATAGATAATTTTTATATTAATCAAATGGAATGAAGAAAAGTTATATATTATTAGAGCATCTCCAATAGTACTCTTTATTATAAATAGCATCTTTTGCATAATAAAGAGCATCTTTTGCATAATAAAGAGCATCTTAAGGAATCTTTAAATATAAAGAGTGAATAAGTTTGTACAACTCCAATAGACTCTAGATATTTTCAATCTTCATCTTGCTTTATCCAATAAATATTTAATATTTAATTTTTTCCCTCCAATAAACATTAATGTTTAATCTTTTCCCTCTTCATGTCTGCATTGAGAAGATGAAAGAGAAAATTATGTTTAATAAAGAAATAGATATCAATAAATATATAGTATAGGGAATTGAAATATTTTAGAGTAGAGAGTTAGTTTGGCTCTCTACATGTAGATAGTTAAACCAACTCTCTAATCTAAAATATAAATATAGAGAGTCTATTGGAGACATTTTTTTTTGGATAGGCTCTCCAAAATAGAGAGTTTTACTTAAATAAAGAGCCTTTTGGAGATACTCTTAGATGGAGCTTGTAGGTAAATAGTACATTTTGAAAACTTATATGTAATAAATAGTATAAAATTAAAAAAATGTAGAATATAACACATTTGAATTAAATTTAAAAAAAAAAAAATCAAAACTGCCCTTTGGGTATATGGCTCATATACGAAATATATAAATATCCATATCTTAGGGTATATGGCTCATATATCAGATATAGCAGGCCCATAAGCAGAACACCATTTTTTCCGACTGCATTTCAACAGAAAATCGAACGGATTCTAGCCAAATACTAGTCTAAAATCGGAATCATGTCAACAAGTCATTTACAATAAAAACACAATGGAAACTTAACAGATTCTCTAAAAAAACACAAAAAACCTGAACTATGTTTTTGCCGGTGACCTTCCTCTAAATATTGACGGAATCTTCGTTGAAATTCGAAGAAAACGACATGGAATCTCATCAGTGGCATGTTTTGCGACGGAAACCAACCAGGAAAAACCTGAATCACATTGAAAATTGAACGAAAACTCCCTGTTTTAGATTTTTTGGCGATTGTGCTTTAGATGTTTGATTCCATTTATGGCCGTTTTCGATGATTCGACAGCAATTCTAAAGGAACTGGATGACTTATCGGCACGAGGGCAGTCGATACTGCCACCACCAAACCTCCTATGTAAAGAAGGCTCTTTTGAGTCCCACTTACTCCGCACCTCCATATCAACAAAAATCCTTTGTCAAAGAAGGCTCTCTCAAAGCGGAACACAGAATCAAATCGCACCTTGGTTCCTCCGCCGCTCTATTTGCAGCACTAACCAACACACACCAACAAAGTTAGAACTCCTTTGTGTTTTGTCGACGATTCTCTAATATTAATGAGATTTTGATTCATGGTTTGGTATTTTTTATTTGTATTTTTGCGTTCTGTTGATATTAGGCATTCTGAGTTTTGGTGAAAGATTTCTTATTCTAAAATCTTTCTTATAAAGATTTCCACTTCAAAGTTGGAACAGTGCTGTTATATATGATGGGTTTGTCGGGTCAAGAACAACCAGACCTCAGACTGAACCCATATAAATTCAAGACCAACCCGATGAATATTAAGGTCGGTCCAGTCTGCAATTTTCCCATATTTTTTGGTCGGTCCGGGTTTGACCCAAACCTAGTCCGTGAACACTCCTAGAAGTAAAGCGGAGCCATAAGATGTCACAATCTCTGCCAAAAAAAAGACAAACGTGTATTGTGGTGCAGTAATTGAGGGAGTTATATTTCCCTTCCCAAAAGAGCATCTAAAATTTAGTAGCTTGGAATTTTTGAATTTTGAGTTGCCATCATTCTTCTCTTTCCTCCGTTATTAGGCACCCTTCTTTATCTGTCCATTGATTTCCTTATCGTTTTTCCTGAAATCTCATTAATGTATAGAAAATGAGTCATGCACTTTTCGACAGGTAATAATGACGGATTAACATAAATTAGTAAACCTTATCATTGGCTAAAAATAAAACCCTACGCATCTTTCCTAATTTAGAATAAACTTTTTGTTCTTATTACCACATGGTAAAACAGTAAATGGATCAAATTTTTTATGAGTTATTCTTGAATTGGTTGCAAACAAACTGTTATGAACTCCACTTCAAATTTAAGTATGCTGGGGCTAAATTTAGCTTATTAGTAATTGCATCCAATAGTTTCAATCTTGTTTACATATCGTGGGAGTGACATAATGCTAAATACTCCTCACTGTGGAACATAGTTCTTGGGTTCAATTCACGCCGATTACTAAAAAGAATCTTGTTCGCATATCTGCTAAATATAGAAAATAAGTGATGTAAGATTGATTAAATTATCAGAATCACATATAAAATAAAAGAGGTGAGGTGGATTAAAATTATCAGAATCGAATGAGAAGAATTACTATAGATCGACATTTTGGAGCAATTTCTTTTTGTGAATTAACTGTAACCTACCAAAATTTTTTGTAAAGATAAAATTGACGTAACACACAATTAAAACTCAATTTTTGAATTGAGTAAGTTTGAACCAAATAACAGTATTGTGTATAAAATAATGAATAAGAATTTCTGTAGGCATAATACATAGTCCCGTAACCAAAAGGAAGAGGAAAAGAATAAACATATTAGAATATCAGAACCGGTAAAATTTATTAATTTATAAAATTATTAATTTATTGATAAATTAATAATTATTAATTTAAAGAGTTTTTAGCTGGTTCGACGAATTTCAGATTTCCGTATAAACTAAATTCATTGTATGTACATAATAAGTTGAAAGGCATTGGAAGTTGATGATAACTTTAAATTCATTATACTACACAAGAAGAATAGCTATTCAATGTATTCTTGAAACAAATCTGGTATATAAACGACATGAAGATTTTAAAATATTCAACCATATCTTATACAATAGTTTTTTATTTAAAAGGTGCTGCAAAATTAACAATGACAGATCAAATGTGTAAGAAATTGTGTGAATATAAGAGAGATCATCCTATATGCACACAAAAAACTTGCAGGCGTGGCTTGAGGAAAAATTTTATTTGAAAATTGGTTAAGGAACAATATCAAACACACTTAAGCGGTCATGTGACTATCTCTCTACAAAGATAGAAAAGAGAAGGGAAGGGTAGACATCAAGAGACATAAACCATCAAAATTTCCTGACGTGAAGAAGATTCTTTATGAGTAGTTTCTCCACCACCAAAAGCGTGTGAATATCACAAGAGATTTAATTTTGCAGAAGGCAAGAGATGTAATGAAACTTTTGTACCCTGATCAAGATTTAGAGTACAACTTCTCTATAGGTTGGCTTGGGAAATTCAAGCACAGACATGGCATCAAGTCATTTTGTCGTTTTGGCGAGTGGCCCTATTGATGTACATGACATGGTGCAAAAATTGGAATTGATTAGGGAGAAAATAGATCAATTCCTTATGAAAGATGTCCTCAATATGGATGTTACTGATTTATTTTATAGGTTATAAGCTGATCATTCACTTGCAACAAAACAACTTGAAGGAAGAAAACAAAATAAAGAAAGACTCACGGTAGTTATTTGTTCCAATGAAGATGGCTTTGAAAAAATCCCTTTATGGATTATTGGAAAATATGCGAAGTCTCATTGCTTCAAGAATATCAACATGAATAGCTTGGATTGTCAATAACGAGCTAACAAAAGAGCAAGGATGACTAGTGTGATTTTTTTTTTTTTTATGAATATGTTTGTTGATTTGACCAAATGATGCATGTTAGAAGAGTTTTGCTTGTAGTGGATAATTGTTAGGCATATCCAAGAAATATTAAAGGGCTAAGAAATGTTGAGTTGTTCTTCTTGTCACCCAACATGACATCAGAGATTCAACCTTACGATGTTGGGATAATAAGATCTTTTAAGATGCATTATCGTAAATTGGACAATCTGATCTAGGAAAGATAAATGTTTTTGATGCTATTAATCTGACAATCCCAGCTTGTACGATAAATGTTCAAAAAGAAACAATAGTGAATTGTTTTTGACACTGTAAAATTCAATCGAGCAGTGGCGTTGTAAGAATTTCAGATGAATCCACTTTTGATGAAAAAATTCAAGACCTCGAAACAATGATCAATCTATGTGGCTATCGTAATAAGATGGATATCGACCGAACTACCCGGGTGAAAATGAGGCATGTTCAGATGCTCAGAGTTTAGAAGAAATTGCGGCTACTATAATTGAGAACAATATTAAGAATGAAGCTGAAGATGATACGATGCCTTTAGAACTTGAAGCATTTTTGGCATCTAAAACTTATCACAATTTTATGATATAATTCGAAAAACACCGGAAATATTGAATGCAAAAGTTAGAGTTAAACTTCAACTAGATTTAAACTTTAAAAGAAAACAAACAACTATAAAATCATATTTCAATAAATTATATTAATTATTTTTCTAATTTCTAAGAATTATTAATTTATGATTTTCATAAAACATAAAATTATCAGGGACCTCCCAAAAAATTATTATCTTTTTACTTTATCAATTTTTGTAATTTTTTGTACTGGCCCAAGTCGGAGCAAACAAATTTATTTTATTATTTTAAAGAATTCATTAATTTATCGAATATTATTTTTTCAATTTCTAAAAATTATTAATTTATAATTTTTGTAGAACCTAAAATTATCAAGGAACCTCCCAGAAAATTATTATCTTATTACTTTATCAATTTTCGTAATTTTTTGAACTGGCCAAGTCGGAGAAGAACAAATTTAATATTTTAAAGAGTTTACTAATTTATCAAATATTAATTTACAGAGTTTTTACTGTATACAGAGCAAAAAGAAAATATAGTTTGAAATAACACACATATACATCACAACAGAGCCTTTTCTTACACATTTAAAGGAGGTCCAAAATACATGCAGATGGGAGGATTGATCCTAAATACAGCGAGTATTGCTGATGGTATCGTCCATATCCCATCCCCACAAATTAGACCAGACGCCACCGCCCCTACATAATCTTCTGCATCCTTTCGATTAATTCTTTCCCAGATGAACAATATGACCGTTCCAACGAACATGTCAACAGCAAAATTAGCTCCGATATAAAAAGGGATTGCTACAGCCATTGGAATAGGAATAAATTGCGAGATCTTATTAGGACTCACATCCCTTAGAAGATTTACTACCACAGCAGCTATAAAGAACCCGCAACACAAGGCCAGGCAATGTTTGGGCAGCTCAGAGAAGCCCTCCACCCCCAATATTGCCATCTCCCTGAATATTACAGCATTTGGAGCTTTGTATGGACCGTCAGGCGCTCCAATTTCAAAGGCACTCCAAAACAGCCAAAATGTCAATGGAGCTATAACACAACCCATGGCCGTACCTATCAACTGGCTCACAAACAAAGACTTGGGGGATGATAGCGTAAGGTACCCGGTCTTGAAATCCTGCATTAAATCGCCCGCAGTGGAGATGATCGACATCATTACCCCGCAAGCTCCCAATCCAGCTACAACCCCGCCATTACTTCCAACTACAGAAGCAAATATGAAAAGAGCAATCTTTCCATAAGTTAATGCCAAATTAAAGTCTGTCAGTCCAGTTCCATAGGAGTTGCAAAAGGCCAGGGCAGGAGCAATAACACATGAGCTGAGAACCAAATACCACTTGAGTGGTGGAAAAATGATTGGAACGGTTGCTGTTGATATTGCAGCTAATCCCACATACCCAGAGACTGCAAACCAGGAGGGTATCCTGTCTTTCAAAAATACCTCATCTTGTTTTCTCTCTTCCAATTGCAATTCGGAAGGCTCTTCATCTGTTGAATGACAAAAAAAAAAAAAAAAAATTAATGGAAAGGAAAACCAGAGTTCCTTTGAATCAAGAACTAGGTATAATTGCACAGAATCTCCAACAATTCTCATGGAAGTGACAGTAACTTGTACTTTCCAGATATATGAGCTTGAGTTTGTTTTTGTGTTCCCTTCAGGAATAAAAAATTCTAACTCCAGAAAAAGTTAATTCCTTGATATTAAAAATCCGCTTAACCTGCTTAAACCAACTCTAAATTTGAAAATATGAACAATAATTATACTTTTCATTGTTTGAAGGCAGAAATTAACAAATTCCAAATTGGCTGTGTTATAAATAACATATGATACTTGAACAATGTCAAGAGTCATAAATGATGCAAAAGATGACATCAGTTTTCCAACAGTTTCAAGCAGTGGCTAACACTAAATTGAGATATATAATAGCCAAAAGCACGAGACACCAAAATCTCACCTGGATCCTCTCTGACAACAGGAAGTTGAATCTCTTTGGTGCTTTTATTGCACATTTCCTTAACCGTAATGGCAATTATCTTGATCAAATTATATAGGCCATCCCCAAGTATAAGAGAAATGGCTATAAAGACCTACACTCAAAGCAACAGTGAGAGAACTTAACAAACAATCGAAAATAATTTCACAAAAAGTGCAAGCATCCATTGCAACGGTAACTGAACTGCACTAGAATAAACTATTTCACTGTGATGCCAACGAAGAACTGCATTTTCAGAATGGAGAGGATAAAGATAATAAAGGGTGGGATTGTGAAATCTATGATATTTTCAAGTAATTTGCTGATTACAAATGGTAGACCCAAATTTTATAAATTTTGGCGGGTGGGTTTATATGTCATTCTGCTCAAGCCCATCTTTTGTAATATTACAGTGTGTTGTGTGCTCTACAGAAAGACATTAGAGGTAATGGCTTATCCATGTAGCTTACATATATGAACTGTAGGATAGGCAGATACAAAAAGCCACAAGAGGTCAAAACTTACAGTTAGATTAGATATTGCCATAAAATACTGATGTTGCACTATACCTTATATCCATAAAGACCCTTAAAATCATTACTACCCAGGTCAGATGGATACCAGTCCCCAGCATGTTGGGATATGAATGGCCATAAAAAGCCCCATGAGATGATAGCCCCAAGAAGCACTGAGGCGTTGATTATGTGAGAGCAGATAAGACCACATCCAACATATGTCGGACTGAAGTCAAAGTAAAACCTGCAAGAAGAGTTAGAATCATGTCAGCTAAGAAGTTCGTGAAGAATCAGAATTTTTATCAAAATTCAAGTGTGCTACATATTAAGTTGCTAAATGTTATAACAAAAGTTGCCTGCCTTCTAAAAGAGATTGCCAGAGGCACAGTTCAGCGAAAAATGAAAAACAAATATGAACTGTAAAAAGGACCTACATCTAATAAACAGAAACGTGTCTTTATTTGAAACTTATGATTTCCGTGTACACATGAAAAAGCATGAATCAGACAACAGCTCGAAACAAAACTCTTAGTTTCATAATTTAAAAACTAAACATTAGGAGCTTACGTGTTCTTGAATAATGTCAAACCAAAACTAGGAAAATTATCAAATCCACATGAATCTCCAACGCCACTGAAGAACCACTTAAAGCAGCCCCAAGCTAAACTTATGCTCAAGTACCTTCCAAGACATCTGACTTTTTTCCTGTAAAAATTTGATAAAAGAATGATATTTAGGGTGAAAAAAAAAAAAAAAAATCTCCCTTTGTTTAAATTTGAAGATGCTGAAATTAGCTGGACTATCAAACTACTAGACAACATTTATCAGTATAGAAAAAAGGTTCCACTTTTCTTTGTAGTCATTCAACTCAGTCTCAATATTCCCCCCTCACAAAATTTTCCACTAATATTCTCCAGTAATTTATAAAAATGCAAAGATTGATGCATGGTTACCTACACTTTTTCCATTAAAAGTAAATATGAATCAAGTTCAGATTAATCAAAATGAGTTTTGTGTCGGTAATCTAATAGATACACAGAATAAGTGGATGAGCAACTTGTTACACAAACATTCATAACTGCTGATGCTAATAACATTCCCTAAATCCCAACATCCCAAAATATTATTTATGACAAGCGCATATGGGATTTCAATAAAAATGGAGTATATTCTACCAAATCTAGATATAAAATTGCCTTCAAGCTAAAAAGCTAATTAATACTAATATTACTGCCAGGGAGGATGGAATGATATATGGGATTGGAAACACCAAGGAAGTTATAAGTTTTCTCATGGCAGATGCTCCACAAAACACTTCCAGTTGGCAGTAGTAAACTTATGATTAGAATATCATCTGGTACCTTTTGCTGCCCTTTCTGTGGGAATGATGAAATACAGTAATATCTATTTTTTCATTGCAGTTTTGCTAGAAAGAAGTTGTTCAGTAGTCCATTGCAGCTCACAACAGATGCTACCCAGGGAGTGTCTTAGAAAATTGGAAATCTCTTACCATGTTAGTCAAGCAGGCTGCTCATGATTCTAAACCTTAAATGATTGCTGTTCATATTTTATGGAAATTCTGGAAGGCTATGAAGAATATAGGTTGTAAGGGGATACACTCTTCTTCAACTGAGATTGTTGCTAAAGCTTCTTTTACCAAGAGGAACACCTTAATGAAGTTAATTTGACAGTTGATCAAATGAAGAACCCATTGACAGACAGCAAATTGCTTCTTTATGGCTACACCCACCCGCTAACATACTAAAGATAAATGTTGATGCCACAGTATTAGTAGTACCTAGAGACATTTCTGGGAGGATTATATTCTGGAATGTTAAGCAGACAAAATTCATTACTAAATCCTCAAGTGCTAGAAGCATTAGCTTTCAAAGAAGCTGTTCTAGTTCTTTTGGCTACCGCAAATGCTAAAGAAATTGTGGAAGCCATCAACAATAAACAGGAACCTTCATGGATGCATGCAAACATAATTGAAGACATTTCCAAGGCCCTAAATAATTTCCAAGGTATTTCTTTTTTGTTTGTTCCAAGTAATTGTAATAGACTAGTTCATAACCTTGCTAGACAGGCTTTTTCATTATGTTTCTGTTTGAACTTCCAAGCCCCAAGTACTTAGTGCCTCTCTATTGTAATGGTTTATCATTAATAATATATATCTTTTACGTAAAAACAGGAGAACCATATCAAAAAGATGAAAAGGGGATACAATGAATGCAGAACTTACGATGCGAGCTCAGCGCCAGTGTTTGTGTGGAAGCTATTTATCAACATTGCCGTGGCTGTCCCACTGGGATATGTAAGCTTATAATCCATCACCATAACCTATCATTCCAATTCACATTAATTTCCAATTTAGCTAATTTAGAATATAAGCATATGAATTATGCACTACAAAATGCAATGGAAAGCCTAAATCTATTTGCACAAACAAATACAATCACCTTGCGTAGGGGAACAAGACTAAAAATCCCAAAAAAACTGACAACGAATAGAAACCCTATCATCCATCCCAATCCAGGGTTCTTAATATCTTGTGCCCTATTACCAGGATAATCAGCTCCAATCAATTTATAAGTTTTTTCATCCATTGCAAGCAAGTACGACCCAAATCCTCCTGTCAAAAATTGAGAATTAAAACAAAATCAAACAAAGAAAGAAACAATTGTTACCCATAAACAAGCAATTCGAGAAATTACCGCTGAAGGAGAGGCCATAGCAAGCAACAATACATGTCTGGATAACAGTATTCTCCTGTTTGGTGGAAGGAGTAACATTAAGCCCAAACTTGGATAAGAAACCAACCCAGGACTTGATGAAGAAGCTGCCAAGCAAACCAGCAGCGATATTCAAGGAAGGGATGATACCACCAGTGAGACTGAGTTTGTGAGTGATGATACAGAAAAGCGTACCCAACAGGGCGCTCACTAACAGCCCTCTGACCGTGATCTGATCCTTCCACTCGGGAATTGTTTCAGAATCAACGGCTTTAGATTTAGAAGAATCAGGAAACAACAGGGACTCTGATATCTCTGTCCCCATTGTATGGGCGAGTCAAAGATTCTTGAAGAAGAAGATAAAGTGGAATTGAATCTGTGATTCTGGTTATGTTCGGGAAGGAATGGTAACGGTAAAGTTAAAAGGAAGAAGAGAGAGATTTCAAAATGGAACAGGTAGCTAAGGTTAAATAAGAACAAGCCACGCGGTTTTGCTTCATGGGCTGAAATAGGCGGTAATTGTTATGCCTCAAAATGGAAATTGATGACGATGATGGGAAGGTTTGGGAAGAACAGATTCAGCACAAGCAAATCAAAAATCGGAGTTTAGTCCAAAAATCGAATAATTGAGATTCAATCCTTCCATAAGATGTCCATTGGAATTTGGAAAGGACTGTCTGTGGGCATGAAAAACCACTCTTTTTCTCTCTCCCTATCACATGTATTGGGTAAAGTCACTTAATGTTAACTTTTGTCACTAACCACTGCTTACTAAAACTGGCTACTGCATTTGCACCTATAAAAATTAAATCACCTGATTCCTTTGCTACTTTTAGTTGATTGTGTCTCAGGTATAACTAAACTAGCATTCAGAAGCTGAGCAACTACCACAACATCACATATCTGTAAGGTCAATAAGAAATTAAGCATCCAATCAGCTATAAATTCTAAATCCACCATCAAATCAAACCTACAAATTACATATGCTATTCTCACCGAATTCCTAATTTCATGGAGACCACCTTGTATCCTGACAAAGATATGTCCATTTGATACTGATTTGGGTTCTGTACACGTATATGAAAGTTAGGAACTCCATGTAGCACATAATTCATATAATAATTTTATCCTCTTGACTGCAAGCATTCATAAGTATATTTATTTGGAAAAGAAAAATCTTAATGACTGCAATCTCTTAGAAAATCATAGTGCATACTAATTACCAACATATTTGAAGAACATAGATTTGTAACTAGAAAAAGGAGAGCTAACCAGCATAATGTCCTCTAGGATTTGCATCTGGATGCAGTGATTCCAAATGCCTAACAGGACCCCATAATCTTCTATGCAACGGACTCTGCGCCAAAGATTAAACCCAAAATTATTACTATGCCTTGAATAGATTACCATACAAATACAAGAACACAGTTTTTACAATTCATAGATTATGTACAAGGTCCTACTGTACCAGAAAAGAAACAAAATAGTACTTAAATGGAAAATGTTCTCTTAATTTCAACCTCCAAAAACTGATATTTCTTAGCTTAATTTGATGGACATCAATTAACACTTCTATTAGTTCATTCATTTAACAATATTAATACAATATATCCATCAATATAGCTTTAGGATTAGCTGATGTACATACCAACAGATTGAATATGAAGAACCAAACAAACAGAAACTAGAATAACAGAATCGAACAAATTGGCTTCATCATAGAAAAGAGAAGGCAGGCTTACCTTTTGGAGACTCTTTCGGTTATTGTTTAGGAACCACCGAAGCAGAGAGAAGAGAAGGGCCTCGTTAGGCAGGCTTCTCCTTCCTTGTGCCCCCAATTTCTGTGACTGACAAGTTCCCCTTCTTTCTCTGAGACCCAAACATACTCTCTCTGGAATTCTGAATTTGAAAGACAATCAATCCTCTCTGCTTTTTGCTAACCCCAAAACTACAGCTTAGCTTACTTGTTTCATCAATACTACACCACAATCAAAATTCAAAAAGGAACACCATACATACAAGTTCATGCACTGCACTTCGGCTTGATGCAGATTATGATAAGTTAACTAACCTGAACTTTTTCTTCAACCTCGAGCACGACGAGAACCAGACTTGCTGGAGTTGAAGACGAAGAGGGTTTCGTCAGTCGTGCAATTAGGCGGAGGTGGTGGTGAGAGGCTGAGAGCGGCGGTGAGGAGCAGAGAAGAAATTATGGAAGAAAAAAATTTAGGGATTATTTCCAGTCCATATGATGAAACTCGCCTCTTCAAGAGACCAAAATCGAGTGGTCACGGCGTTGAGGAAGGGATTGATGCAGTTAGGGAGAAGCTGATGTTCGATTTCAAAGCGGCTGAAGGTGAGTAAGTCGAAAGAAAGGGAGAGAAGGGGGAGGGAGAGGCAAAGCAGTCAGAGAGAGGGAGAGAAGGGAAGGGTTGGCTGAGAAAAATTAGGATATATATATACATACAGTTTCTAATCTCAGTTCGTGAGCCACCCGTGAACCTTGATTAGAGTTAAATGAAACATACTCGCGAACGATTTGTTTATTCGTGAAACACGTTCGAGTTCAACTCGATTATTAAATGAGTTTGATTATTAACTCGCTCATTTAATTGATGAACAAACTCAAATGAGAATTTAATGAGTTGAACACCGAGTTACTCGTGAGCAGCTTGGCTCATTTGCAGCCCTAGTAAAGTGTTTTATTATCGGAAAAACCTCAAAACTAACCACTTTTTTATGTAATTACTCTCCTTCCGTCGATAACTGTGCCAATTTTCAATTTCATAAATATTTAAAAATAGTAATTATTACATTAATAATATAAAATTTATTTATTAAATGACCAATTTATTATTTACTTAAATGTTTATCCAACTTCTAAAATCTACTAATTATTAATATTTCAAAGGTATAAAAGAAAAAGCATTACTTAATTTTATTATAATTTAGGAATGAAACATTTATTATGAGACAAAAAAAAAAAAGTAAAAATTGGGACACATATTTTGGGACGTAAGAAGTAACACTCCTTAATAAATTTAGACAAAAGTAATCACATACTACCTCCGTTTTTATGATATGTTTACATTTCCGTTTTTGGGTGTTTTTTTGAGTTGTTTACATTTCCATTTATAGTAAGTTTTGTAATTGTTTATTATTATTTTTTTATTGGTATTGGTGAAAAAGTAAATTTTTTA
>CATIWJ010278904.1:0-33709 GCA_949640765.1 Croton laevigatus | reverse complement strand
GTAGATTAAAGTAGGTTTAGGTTAGTTATAAAGTATGATTACTGTAGTTTAATAATATATAAATAATATTTTAATCTAACCAACCCAACCCATCAAACTATCAGCACCAAACTTGAATCTACTCAACCCTAAAAAAGTGTAAAGATATAAAAAAGACTGAGGTAGTATAAATTAACCGTAAACTAATAAATATGTAGATTAGGTAGGAGTTTGGTAATGTGAGCTCATAATCTAGTTTCGAACCATATAATGGTTGCATAGCAATACTATATATATATATATATATATTTTCCATATTACACCCATTGTCCTAGGTAATTTCTTTGTGATGGACTATAAACTTATTTTAGACTATTTATGTGAAATCTCATATCGGAAAAGATTAAGAAATGATATGGTATATAAGTTTAACAAACTAACTACTTTGAATTAATTATTTTAGGCCAGTGAACTTGAGCCTAATTAGTTAATAAAGGCTAATTAGGTATTTTTTTTGTCATGAAATGATATGGTATATAAGTTTAATAAACTAATTACTTAATCAATTTAAATTAGTTATTTTAGGCCAGTGAACTTGAGCCTAATTAGTTAATAAAGGCTAATTAGGTATTTTTTTTGCCGTGACAAAATGGTATCATAGGTCAGAATGTGTGCAAAATGAGAGAAGTTTGTGAAAAGTTAACCATTTTAGGTTATTTGGGCCTAAGGAGTCAACTAGCTGCACGCATAACAATTCATATATCATTTTCTTTTCTTCCAAGCTTATAGTCAATTAAATAAAACAATTTGTAAACTCATGAATCCTATCAATTTGTTGCAAAATCGTTGTCAACCTATCGTAAACATATACATGTCATTTATTGTAGGAGTGGCTGTGCTTTTTCCATAAAATGACTTCTTTTTTTTTTTTTTTTGACTTCTAGTGACCGAGTATCCAACCACTGTTACTTGACTATGTAGAAACAAAATAGGGATAATATTAGAAAATGCTCAATTTTTAATTTGAAAATAACTTTTAAATTATTATATTTTTAGTACTAAAAAAGACATTTAAATTTTTACTTGTTTATAAATGGTTTATAGTCTATTTATAATATGTTTATAATGAAAAAGTGATTATTTTGAATTTTTTTTCCAAAGAATTGACCCTTTTAAAAAATTGACCATTTTTAAAATGTGATAATAATTAGTGGGCAATTGCCACGAAATAAACACAGTTAAGGCCTTCTTTCAAAAAAGACACAAGCCTAATATTTGCTCTCACCCACATTTTTTTCCGAGGGAACATTATTGACCCACATCCATTATCTCAAATTAGTCTGATAATATACTTTTGCTTATCAATTTACACAAATTGAATACTTTGTGTGTATCGGTTTTATACTTTATATACCAATTGTATACCTGATACGTGAACATCTGAGGAAAAATTTTGTTGGCCGGGTTTTGTGCTTTAAAAAGAAAGGTTATTGATCCAGAAATTTTTTTGATATAATTTATTTAAAGAGGAGTATTTTTTTTGTAGAATTTTGTGAAAGATGAGAACTTATAGTACCGTATAATCTTTTGTTATATTCCAAAGTGAATTTTATTTCACATAAGAAAATCCTCGCTTCTTACAATATTTCAATTGAAAATAAAGACTATGATATCAAATTATAGTATCTTATTGTTAGAAAAACACAATTTATTTGTTGAAATGTTATATAACTATGGTTCAAAATGGTAATGGTTTAAATTAGCCCTTATAGTTGTACCCAATATTCACTCTGGTCATATGTTTAATTTAATTTGTAAGCAAAAATTAAATTAAAGTGACGTGATTGAATTCAACTGAAGGTACGAGCAACGTTCAAATATTATTTAAAAGTAAAATTTAAATTTTGATTCTCACCATTATTGTTATTTAGTCAACTTTTACCCTTTTTTCTTCCCTTTCCATCACCCTCTTTACTTTATTGTATGTATAGATCATCCATTTTGTTTTGTTCCTGAAAAAGAATTTTACAATGTACGTTTCGCCACTCATTTAAGCTTCTGTCATTTTCTTTGTCTTCTTTTTTCTTTAATTGCTCTATGCTAATGTAAATTAATGAAAGTAAAGTGATGATATAATTTGAACTTAACTGCTGTTTTTCATACCAAATTTTCATTTGTTTAAATGGTGTGGTGTACTGTAGGTACACCTAAAAGGTAGTGATTACTTTGAATGGCAGTTGATATGAAATTGCTTGATTCATCCATTCGGTTGATAAATGAGATGATGCAGCGATTTAAACAAATGATACATGTTTCTTGTATTTTCTTATTTCAATTTGATTTGCTCCACTCCTTTCTTACGTGCTAACCCTGGGTGGAAAAGGAAAAAAAGCAAGCCAAAGTGCATGCTTTTTGCCAAAAAAAAAAATGGAAAATTTTACCAAAATGGGACTCAATTAGGTTTCCATTGACAATGCATCACTTGCACTATTCAAATTCATATTTTTCAGAAAAGAAAATAATTTATATGAAACAAGCAATTACATATTGTGAAAAAAGTTTTTAATTAATGTTTTAGGTCACTTTTTAGAAAATAATTATAGGAAATGTCACCTTAAATCAATATAAATATAGATTAAAAAATAAATATAAAATATTATATACTCTTTATTTTTGTTTACAGTTGGTTTACTCCTTGTTAAATTTTATTTTGTTGTTTGTAATCGTTTAAAATTCGTTTACATTGTTTATCATATATTCAAATTTATTTCAAATTTTTTGTTTATATTAATTTATTATCCATTTACCATTTTTTATATTCCGTTTATGTCTTGTATAGTAGACTACATTCCGCCCAAAAAGGAAGTTTTTGTCACACGGAAAATTATAACAGTACCAACTGGAGCAAACTCTGCATTATTATATAATTTGATATTGATTCCAAATATAAAATTACTTTTCATCTAGTTAGCTCCATCTCTTTTGAAAACACAAAAAACAATTCAGATCGCCACCAAATTAAGCGAGCTCCACACAAAAAGAAAGAGAGAGTAGAGACGAAGACAAACAATAACCACCACAATTAGCAACTCCAGTTGGACCAACAACGCGGCAAGGAATCATGCAGACAGAGGCTAGCAGAGATGAGTTGAGTTGTGTATAAAATCTGGGGGTAGTTGGAAGCATAATTCCTTTGACGGTGAAAAATGATTCAGTTTCATGGAAAAGGAACTTTCTAGCTATATAAATTTTTTAAAAGAAAAAGTCATCTGTACCCCCTACACATACAACTTGACCCTCAAAGTAAAAACACAGTGGATGAAACAGAAGATGTAAAATTTTGTGCAGTCAGAGTCCAAATATCATCTCATAAAGTAGGAACGCATTTGGTGGGAGTTGAAAGTAAAACCTGTAAATACTGATTATATATAGTTTGTACTATTCCTTTATTTCTCATCCACAGCTTCCATTTGTAATCAATTAACAATCATGAAATTTTTGCCTTTGTTTTTTTAACCTCTACCCTTCCTGTTGGAACTGGAAAGTCTAATACATGTAATTGTAAATACTGCTAAATTCATTCTACTTTTTCGGGATAAACAGTTTTAGGGTTAACTTATCTGGAAAATATATAAAAACTTAAAATAAAAAAAAAAACAACAACATTGACATGGCATAATTATGCAAAGTATTTTATTATTATTTTTTTAACGGAAAAATTATTTAATTTTTTAAAATATATTATGATTATGTATATACTAACAAAAATAACATAATAATAAAATTATATAATCCAGATTTGTATCCCAAGTAGTGTATGCGTAGCTAGTTATTAATTAAGTAAATTAAGCTTCTTAATTTGTCATTTGTTAAATAAATAAAATCCATATCCAAGCGGCCCCTTGAAAAAAATTTAGTTGCCACCATATATCTTACTATTTAATAAATGAGACAATTCTCATCTTTCACGCAAAAATGTAGGCTGGTTTTTGTTCAACCACCATATCCTACAAGCCACTATTTTAATTCCACTGGCTTATTTAAAATGAGAAAGGCAAAATTAGAGAATGAGAAAAACATTAAAAATAATTCCGTTATTCAAATCGAAAACTAAATGATCCAAATTTTCATGTCCGAATGAACAAAATTACTTGCTGACCAAGTTAAACAAACTTAAACCCATTAATAAATACTAGTAGCAAATTGTTGGAAAAAGAAACATTTGAAAAAATGGAAAAATTGAGCAACAAATAAAACAATTAGCTTAACAACCGAGCAGTATAAACCCTTGTCTCCCAACAAGCAGTTTATATATATGAGATGAGGAGGAGGAGGAGAATACGTTATAATATAAAATAAAATAGAGAGGTGAGGTGAGATATGAAATTTTGAATATTATGCGTTCCGTGTAGACGTAAAATTGAAATGGGATATTTTAGGGTTGTAGGTTTGTGGTTACCCTACTAGAGAATATTATTACACGTACTTTTATGACATCTTAATTTTGTATTTGTAGAATGTTATTAATTATACGTATTTAATCAACTCAATTGATATTTCTTTTCTTCTTTTGATACAAAATAAAAACTTTTCAATTTGGATGGTTGTAGCGAACTTGGCTTTGTGGGTGAACCCACCGACCCATCCATCATCCACCACACACACACTGCATTCTTTTTCTTCTCTACTCCTTTTGACATTAACAAAAGCAACATTTCTTACATTAAAACAAGAAAATAATAAATTTAGTAGAAGAAATATGTTCTTTGGAAATAATAATTTGGACGATGAAAATAGTAAAAGATTCTCTGAGCTTGCTCAATTATAACGTGGAATTTTTTGTATCATTGTTATTGAGCTTTGACTTGGTCAAATTAAGCTTCATCGTCAGCTCATTGCTTATTTATTGCCTATACAACTTAATTTTATTAAAATACTGAAACAATACAATGATTCAGAAGAGTAGATGAAGATAGATTCCCAATATTGATTGTTAATTTATAGCAATGCCAATATTGCAGAAATTATACTCTGACAAGAGAATATTATTATACGTACAGTAGCAGTATTATATTTTTATTTTTAGTGTTCTTTCTATGGTATAATAACACAAAGAATAATGTTGATAAATTAATAAGAAGTGTGAATGAAGAAAGAAAAGAATTTGTAACAGTGGAGGGGGAGATTGGCGGTGGGAATAATATGAAGAAAGTGTTCGATTTCTTGTATTTGTGATTGTGAATAAAACTTTATATATACTTTGTTCTTTTTCTTTAAATAATTTAGAGTATTTACTTTGGTTTAATCTCACATCAAATTCTTGGTTTCACATTCAAAAGGGTGTTAACCAATCGGATCTTTTTCTATCTGTCATATTCAGTTTGAGTTTGACCCGTTGCCAGCCACCCGCAACTCAATGGAGACCCCACTCTTCTTCTGCACTCTCTAGAGAGGATCTTCTTAGTGGGAACAGCTCTCTTTGTTTTTGAGTCTCTTCTAACTCCTCTTTCTCTTCTTTTTTTAGAGTTAAATATAACTTCCCCTCTCCTTTCAATTCTCTTTTTCTCTTCCAAAAACCCTAATCTAACCTCATATGCCTTGAAAGAAAGAAAGAACCAGATTAGAAGAACAAGAAGGAAAGAAAGAAAGGTTGAACTCTCTCTCTCTCTCCCCGTTTGTTTGGTTTGGGTTTTTGCTCTTTCTTTTTCTCTCTAGTAATCATCACAAAGATCTGGAGGCAATTTTCTCTCTTCTTTTCACAGAAACTTTTGTTGTTAGTGCAAGACAAGGAAGAGGTTGCCTTGCCTCCATTTCAGATCAGGCTTAAAAGATATGAGAAACTCTCTCTTTCTCTAAAGCTCTTTTACATGCCTAATCTTCATTTTTTTTTTTTTAGTTTCTTTTGCAGCATATTCAATTGCTGCTATTTCTCTCTCTTTCTTTCAAAATCGTTGATCGTTTTTTCTTAATTAGTATTCCCTTTTAATTTTATTTATAAATATATAGTACAAGTTATGGATTCTGGTAATAGTGGTAGTATGCAATCCTCTAGTGGAGATGAAGAGTATGATTCAACATCAAGACCTTCTTCTTTCTTGAATCCTTCAACCCACTTTGTTTCTTTATCTTCAACAACAAACCCACATAATAATACCCACCCTTCTCATCTTCTTCCTCAACACCACCAACTTTCCTTTTTTGATCCGTCGCCGAATCTTTTCCATTCTTTCTCTCAATCTCCATCAAATCCTATCAATTCCAACTCTTTACTAAATCTTGATTCGGTTCGCTCTCGCAGCGCCACCACAAGATCTGACCTACCCGATTGCACCGATCTTGGAATAACCAATACCCATCAACTTCCTCCGCCTTCAAATTCTTACTCCGCCGCCGCCGCCGCCGCCGCAGCAGCAGCATCATCAAGCCAGTCAATTTTGGGCGCTTCTTCATCAATGCAATTGCGGTCAGTACAAGATAATGGTATTCGTTCTTCTTCACCGTCGGATCAAGGCCATCACGTTGTAAGTACAAGAAACCCCAAGAAAAGAACAAGAGCTTCAAGAAGAGCACCGACTACAGTTCTGACAACTGACACGTCAAATTTCCGAGCAATGGTGCAAGAATTCACTGGTATTCCAGCTCCTCCATTTTCAGCTGCCACACCATATGCTAGAAGGCTCGATCTTTTTGGGTCGGGTTTAAGATCTACCCATTTAGAACCCATGGGTTCACTTTACCCATTACGTCCTTCACCTCAAAAACCTCATCAACCATCGCCATTTCCATTCTCTTCTTCTTCTTCACCATCTACTGTTAATGTTGAAGCCAACAATAGTAACAACAACACTACTGTAAACTTATCAATTCCGGCTTCGAACATTAGCAACAACTATCAACAGCAACCTCAAAATATGCTAAACATGCAAAACCAAATGCTTTCCTTTCAATCTCTTTTACAACCTCAGCAACACCCGAATATTCTTCAATCTTCGGTTAATGTTTCTGGTTTGGGTGCAAAGTCGAGTTTACCCTCCTCTCTTGAGAATCTGGGCATGAGCAGCCATATTGGGATAACAAGTCATGGTGGTGGAGCAACAGAAGATTTGAGAGTAATGAGGAATAATTATCAAGATCACTTGAGGTCTCTGGATAGCTGTAAATTGAACTACTCAGCTTCTTCTTCAGAGTTTCATCATAATCATGATAAGGGTTTAGAGAATGTTCCATCCCGAGGTGAAGGTACGGTCGATTCTTGGATTTGTCCTTCAGAATAGCCAAGCAGTAGTATAAGAAGAGAAGAACATATTTTTATTTGTTAGTGGGATTTAAAAATGCATCATATTAATTATGTAGTTGAAGATCGTACAAGTTTTATTCAGGAATCAGGACGGGTTTTTCTGCAACTTGTTGATTAAATTCTCCATTATCAAAAATTCGAAAACAGTGCTGTTTTTGGTGATGATAATGATGGAAGCCACAAGATTGTGTTTTTTCATCTCAATCTCGTTAACTCTTTTGGCTTTTAGATATATTATTACAGTATCATATCATATCATTTCTTTTCTTTTCCCTTTTTTTTTTTTATAAATAAATAAACTAGAATTTTAGGAGCAAATTAATTATAACTATATGTAGATAATTATCTCCTTTTCTTCATTATAGTTATAAGCATTACACATAATTACTTGATCATACTGATTCATTATTTTAATGTGGTGTTTGCAAGTGTTATGTTACTTTTACTTAGTTCAAATCAAGTGACTTTGTTGGGCTTCAATGGTTACTTATACGAACATACAATGCATTCAAATTTCAATGCAAAATTTTCTTTCTCGTACCATATCGAGCGGAGAAGAAAAAAGAGAGGTCGGTGCTGCTTTCAAAGAAATTAATGGAGTGGTCCATTTCTTTGTTTTTTTCTTTAAACCAACATACATATATTCTGACTTACAACACAATCAAAACATTTCCTCTTTCATCACAGTCTCTATTCTATTCTATATATATATGGCTTCGCCTTTTCTGACCTTCATTTCTAATTAAAAATCCTTCTTTATGCTATATATAATCAACCTTAATTAGTGAGAATCCTCTTGGAAATGAAAAAAATGCGTTTCTATTTTACTTTTCTAGCCATTTGAGAGAGATGATTAATAATAATAATTAGAGTGATTGGTGGCAAAGATTAAGGGAATCCTTACCTGCCGCAATCATAAACTACATGTTAAAAAAAAAAAATGTCCCCATTATTGTTTCCTTATCTTCGATTATGATTCTTTGATTCTAATTGATTAATTTCCCTCTTTTGTTAAGAGATGATGAGATGCCCACTAAATAATTGTTTGTCATACATTAGGTTATGGAAGTTTAAAATCACTAATATTAAAAAAATCATTTTAAAACATGTGCATAGAGTTTAATTATGAAGAAGAATATGATAATTGTTATTTGTGTTTAGAGTAGTTGAGTGGGATCGGTTGCTGATCAAGACTTTTCTTCTGCCCACGCAACTTGAGACCATTCTCTTAATTGTATCCATCAAAGACAAAACAAAACTTCATTTTTCTGGAGTCGGTTAAATTATGTTCCTTGGAATGCTCTATTCTTATTATTCTTAAACTAACTATAAACAATTGTATGTATATAAGCTGACCTAAGTTATTATAAGTAAAGGGTACGCTTTTATTCAATGGAATCGTTAAAATATGATGAGCTCGTGATCCACACAAGCAAAGCTAGTGATGCTTTTTAGTGAAATAAGATAATAAAAAAATGAATATCAACGATTATGTGTGTTTCATGTTTTGTGGGTCATGAATCAGATTTATATATTACTTAGTCTTGCTTTACACGAGTTTAAAACACAAAACCAATATTCGTCGTGTTAAATGTTAAGCACTAGTTGTTTATTTTCATATATTTATTATTGTATTTTTTGAAATTATAAGAAGAAACAATGAACCGAACAAATGCTGTCTATTATGCAATACTATCTATTATTTTTCTCTCCTATTAAAAATAATAATGTCGGAATTTATTTTATATTTTGAAATATGACTAGTTTTTAAGAATTTACGTTGCAAGTGAATACCCATTTTATTTCATGTACTGATTGTTTGTACATTTATTTTTTATTTATTTTTACATTATTTTTAAAATTTTTATTTTAATGTATAATATTTTAATTATTCATTGATGAATAAATTTTATCATGAATATGATAATGTTTTATATAATTAGATTTATTAAATTATATCAAATATTATAACGAGTCTACTAAATGCTTATAATTATTTAAAAATTAGAGAATATTCTTGTATTTACACTTTGAGGCGATAGTTTGACAAATTTGATATTTCCCAACCTCCTTGAGGGGTATGTTTCACTACAAATAATACTCTTTTTAGCAATAGTACTATTTATTAGTTATAGTTTTGGATATTTTTTATTCCTATTTTATTGGAACCATCACTAATAAAATAGGTTATTTAGATTTTTAATTGTTTTTCTAAGAAATCTATAACTCATTGTATAAATTTATACAAATTTGAATCAAAATAAGAATTTGTTTTTTTCAATTTTTAATTGCTTTTCAAAGAAATCTATAATCTCGTGCATTGTATAAAGCTATACAAATTTGAATCAAAATAAGAATTTATTTGAAACAGTTTTTAAAAAAGATGAATCTCGAGCACATATTTATAACAAACATAATTCAAATAATTGGTAACATATATACTTTTATAAAATATAAATCCATAAAAAAAATAAGTTGAGAATTTTATAATGTTTCAGAGAATTTTGTTTTCCTAGTGTTCTATATGCTAAATTCTTTGAACAAAATTTCATAATAATTTCATTATACTATTGCTAATTTTATTACTTTCTAATTAAATAATATTTTCATAAACATAATTAAAATAATAACAATGATGTAATTTGTAGACCTTTTCCTAAAAAAAATCAATGATGCAATTTGTATTATTAAATTCGAACCAATAAACATCAATTTAAATTTTTAATTAAAAAATGGCTATTGGTAATTAAAATTTACTAATAATTAAAATGATAGTTTTTTTAAATGGAATTAAAAAGATAGTTTAATAACCACAAAGTATACAGGTCAACTGGTAATTGTTGTTCTAACTTAACTAAAAGTCTTAAGTTCAAGTTTTAGGAATGCTGTTGCATTAAAATTTGATAGGGGAGTTTTGTTACCTTTAATAGTCCTACCCTATTTAATCCGGATTAATCAGTGCACGTGGTTTGGTATTTAGAAACCGGATAGTTAATAAAAAAAATTAATAAACTGAAAATTTTAGTAGACATTTAAAGAATGTTCTCTTGCATTTCCTCCTTTGGGTATTGTAGATAGATATAAAATTATATATTAGATTGATGTATTGGTGATGTTTCAGATTGAGTGTATGTAAGACTTTTTAATTAATCTAACCCATAAAAAGTGGAAGAGGAAGAAAAAAACTAATGTTTACTTAACTTCTTCGATAGACATGGAGTTAACTCATGAAAACATGGTAAAAAACAAGTTATAAAACAAGATTCTAATATTAAAGAATATATTCTCAAAAAAATATATATAAAGGCATAGATTTTACTGGCGCAATGATTAAGAAAAAGACCATTATTTTCAATTTGTCTCTGATTTAGAATTCGTAACATAGCTCTCTCTAAATATCTCTCATCAAGTTGAGAGGTATTAATAAAAGATATATATCTCACTATTTACAAAACTATCGCATACTAATTTAATCATCTAATGGTGATAGTGGGGGGTGGGGGACAAACTAATACCATTGGGATCCACATATGAAGAGATATGTTGGTGTTAATTTTCGGCAGAAAAGTTCAAAGGTAAACGGCAGAGAGTTGACCAAAAATTAGCCACAATATTAAAGGCACAAAAATGAAATAGAGATAAAGATGTTCTTGAGAAAATTAAGAAACAAAAGCCCTAAAAATGTGAAGTGTGTTAGAAAATTTGATATTAAAAATATAATTTTCCATGAAAAAATTTTAATAGGGGGAGAAAGTCTATTTGAGTCTAAAATTGTCGGAATTAATTATTTCATTTTAATCTTTGACAACTTCTTTCATTTCATCTTAAAATTAATCTTTTCTGGTTTCACTCTAATTTGTAAACTTATTTCTATTAGCACTCCAATTTAGATATATGGATGAAATTGAAAGAAAATCTTCAAATTACAAGCCCAATCGTATTACGAAGTGTGTTATTCTTAACTCGTAAACTAATAGTATGTAATTTTGTCAATGCTGGCAATCCGTTCCATAGAGTTACTATCAAGCTAATTTATAGGTTAAGAGTTAGGCATGCAAACTTTTCTTAACTTTGACATTTAAGCGAAATGTCATCTACATTATATAAATCAAATATGTTTAATTGTGCTATTGTCATTTATAATGTCATTTTTTCAAGAGTTATAATGTCATTTATAAGTATTTATTATATAACATTTGTTTTTGTATTTACTGTAGTGTTAATCACATATTCAAAAAGTTTCCTTCAATTTCATCTGAATTTCGAAGTTGGCATGTTATTAAAGAAAAGTTCACAAATTGGGGTGAAATTTACACAAAGTTAATTTGAGGTGAAATTGAAGAAGTTTTTAAAAGTTTGGGTGAAATTGTAATTTTGGCCTAAAAAATCTCATACTATATACCAGTTAATCCCGTGTGAATCATATTTGTTGAAATGTATTACTAATTATGGGCGTGATCAAATTATTAAGAATAATGCAATGCAACCAATTGATGACAAAATAATAGTGAGATATTCACAAAATAAAAATAAAAAGGTCAATGATGATTATAATATTCAATGGTTTGATTGGTGGTCCTAGATTTCCTTCACATGCTATATCTTTGAGGCCAGGGAAGAGATCATGAATTTGGAATATACAGTTGAAATCGTAAAAGTTGTATTAGATGATTATATAATTAGGGACAGGAATACATAAGATTGCAAAATAATTAAAATGAAGATTATACATATAGTGATCATAATCTTTTAGATAGCTAGCTAGCTAGGGAGGAATCAAAATCATGATTAAGCATTGAAATATACAGAACGGTTTAAAATATAAATTGAAATTGAATAAAATGTAGCTTTAGGTAAATTTACATTATTTGGCACTGATTCAAGGTTAGGTATCCTTAATTTGTTGCTCAATAAGAGGAAAAATTAGGGATTTTTTAAAAAAATAAATAAAAACAGGAGAGGGGGAGGGGGTTGTTGAAAGAGATGAAAATGATCATGGAACGCAAATTGGAAGATAAGGACGCATTGGAGAGGGGGTGACATGTGACACTTTCTCTTTAGGAATGGTGATGGAGGGGCCCATGCCAGAGAATAATCTGGTTTTTAGCAATGATGTTTGTTTCTTCTCCATCCATCCACCTCTTTCACTCACTCACTTCTTTCACTTCTCTTCACTGTCAATGTTTCTTCTTCTGATATGTTGTACTCCAATAGCATGTTTTGAGCAATCTTTTAGTTTAAAAATTATTTACAGACTGTTTTGAGTGCTATTATACTGAGAAATTTGCTCTTGGTCATCCGAAACAATTTGAGTGAGACATATTGGTGCAATCACATTTACATTATTTATGGTTAAAATTGATTGGTCATAAATGACAAAGCCACCCGCCTAATGTTTGAAAAATAAAAATCCTACATGTAAACATTAGACAAAAATTAGAGAGTAGCGTGTTGGTAAGTTGTTTAGGTTTCTTTTAAGAGGTCGTTAATGGGACTTGAACTCACGATCATATGCTTAGAATCTTGCCCTTTGTCACTAAGCTAGATACGCCAGTTGAAACTTTTAATATAGTTAATATTTTTTATAAATTATGGTCCTCTTCATTTCAAAATCTAGATCCTACACTGTTAATCATCTTATTTTTCAGAAATATAGTAGGACGGGTAGATCTCAAATTCAATTCATGTCAATCATACTATTATTTAATGTTCATGTGAGAGTTATCATCTGCTGTGTAACTTATAAAGACTCATTAATAGCCTCCTCTAAATAAAGAAAAAACAATTTATTAAATACAATTTAATCTAATGATATTATAGACAATGAATATATCAAATTTTACTTCTGTAGTAAATTACTCCACAGCATTTTTAGCAAAAGTTATGACAAACTCCTTTTTTAAAATAATAATAATAATAATAATGGAAGTGGCCACTGACTATTCACTCCCTGTTATGCCAAACTTCCAAACCCTGAAAAGTTATACACCTTTTCCATTCTCTTCTAGACTATTCACTCTCTCCAACAAAGCATATATTCATATGTTATATGGGAATGGGACAAATTATTGTTTATGTTAATTACGAATACATTTTGTAATATATATTGAGGACCAAATCTTTAGAGATGATGTTAGGAATTTTTTTCTAATAGGTCCAACATAATTTATGACCACTCAAATCAATATCAAAGCGAGAGTGTATAATTTTGGTTTTGGTCTTAAACAGTTAGTCTATAGTTGAACCTGAAATAGCAAGTTGAGAGCTATTAATTTAATGATCTAACCCAATTTTGAAAGCAAAAATGATAGATGTGAGAAAGTGAAAGTGGGGACAATGTCTATTTAACTCTCAATGGATCAAATATTTACTTGTATTAAAATGTAGAGTCTTATTTCAATTAATAGTAGCTGTTGGTGGAATATTCTTTTCTCTATTTCTTTTTTATTTTTGTTAAGTTTAGAACTGTGTACGTAAGCAATGATGAAAATAAATTACAATCTGACGTAATTAGGTGTTTGAAGAGAACGAAAGAACAAGCTTGGAGCCTGCCATCAATTGGGTTTGGCTTCAAAAACCAATTCTTCTTCATATTTGTGGATGTGGGCTCCCAGCTGCTGGTTCTACGTGTAAATTTAATTAATTTATTTGCTGGTTTTGAATTCATTTAAAGAAAGGTTTGAATAGAAAAGAAAATACAAGGAGTCATGTCTCTATCATAAGTGCAGTTAGGTAGCCCAGTTGAGAAAAGTCCTTCCTTGGAGCAGAATACTCTTTCACTATCTCTGTTACCTTCCCTAAATTTTATTAAGGGATTTATAATTTTATATTCGATATTAACAATATTAATTTTTTTTTAGGAAGATATAATTCATTAGTCATTAGAATATTCAAAATATGTAATTTCTGAAAAAAAAATCATCGTTGTCCAATTCAAAGAGATCTTAACTGCTACATATCGAATCGGAATCGAAAAAGAGCCGTGACCACATTGTAAGAATCCAATCAAAGATGAATTATCTTTTTTAACTAGAAGGGTTGAAACAGTCTAGAGTTGTGCTATAGAAAGTAGTGAAGTCTCATTGCTTCAATATTCAACATTTCAACTCAATCCACAAAATTCTTGGCAATAGTCTAAATTTCACCTGCCCCCAATTCTTTTCATGCACCATATTACTTGACCCCACCCTTCGTTGACAAACTTCGCCTCTCTCTACATCTGTCCACGGTTAAATTAAATCTAATGCCATACTCTTAATTCCAGTTTGATTAAGAGTATAAACGTTGAAAGCTTCTAATTTTTAATCCATTCTGGTCCAATCTCCCTCCTATTTATATATATATGGAGAAAACTAATTGTCACATATACCATCAATTCATTTCTTTCATAACTAGTAAAATTCGAAAAGAACATATATATAGGTCATACAAATTTATTATATGAATAATTTATTTTTACTATATATATATAATTGATACTATTGACATTAGATTCTTTTGCCTAGAGTCCCCTACTAATAATGTTACTATTTTAAGTAATTGCTGTTTATTTTTTATTTTATTTTTTTTGGTTGCATGTCACAGTATCCAGGGCTTCGTCCCGACTAATCCGTTGGTCGATCTAGGTTGCACACCTGACTATGGTGTGTGAGTCTCCCAACAAGAATTTTTTGCATTTATAAGGTGTCGATCTCGAGACCTTACTTAAACGGCGTCAAGTTGCTTACCACTTGAGCCAACCCCTGTTGGTTAAGTAATTGCTGTTTATTTATTGACAAGAAATGGAGAAGGATTTTATTAGCCCTTTGGCAACTTAGTGAGCAGCGCAGAGCAAGAAATGGGGCGGGAAGATGCTGCGCTGACGGCAGTATATTATGAAATGACAGCGTGTTTCCTCACAGGCACTCAGTCACAGGCAGGTGACGCAAAAAACGACGTCTGTACCAGTTCTTTGGTAGCTATGGTTGATTCTTTGAAATTGGCAGGTGGCACTAAAAGGGATGTTGAGCTGGCTATTCATCTTATGTGGCAGATATGGAAAGCCAGAAATTGTTTTCCGGAAAAGAGCTAAAGCAATGGAATGAAGTAGTCATGTTGGCAAAAGTCATTTTATGGAAGCTAATCCTCACGCTGGTTCTCATGATCATAATCCAACTAACCTAGCTTCTTGCAGAAGCACAAATGTATGAGAGCCTACCCCAGCTGATGTCATCAAATTATATGTGGATGCAGCCACAGGTACTCGAGGGAGAGGAGGTGCGGTAGTAGCGGTGACCAGGAATACAGATGGGTTACTGGGGAATCCAACATTATGAAGATGTTTCAAACGCTGCTATTCTCGAAACTTTGGGAATAATGCTTGCTTTTCAATTAGCAGATAGATGGTGATGGCCAAAGATTGTGATAGAGGGAGACGCAAAAACAGTCATAGATGCTGTTAATGGGAAAATTGAGATCCCTGGAGAATTGCAGAAACTGTGGAAAAAATTAAAGCTCTCATTCCTACTTTTGATTCAGTTATTGTATCCTATATACATAGATCTGTTAATAGCTTAACTCATATTTTAGCTACTAGTGGATGTTTAGATCCTGCTTTTAGAGGCAACACTTATGCATTGATGTCTCTACTGTGTAAACACTTTTATGCGAGCCGCGAGACAAAGGAATTACCGATACTTTTAATATTATTTAATGAGACTGAATATGTTAAAAAAAAAATGGAAGAATGCCAGGGACACGCGTCCAACCGAGAGTTGAAGCGGTGAAAAGAAAGTGAAAAATGACAAAACACATGTACAGAGAATGTGGTGCGGGTGGGGTCCGGTATGCCAAGTGTGCTTCTGGGCAGGGCAGGCAAAAATGTATCAAATGCAATGACGAGGTGTTTCTCTCTCTCGCTCTCACCCCCCCACTTCTCTTTCGTGGTTTTCACGCCCAGGGCTGCAATTTCGGTCCATATATATGGGCTTATATAGTACAATTGGTTAGCGAGCCTACTCGCCCTACCACGCTTGCAACCCGGAAACATATTTACTATTTAGGCCCTACACTTTTGTATAATTATAGCTAGATACAATGTATGGTGTTATGGAAAATAACATTTAACTAACATATATTTTTGCCGTTGCTTCAAAAATTTATAGTATGACATTTTTGTTTTAGTTTTTCAGATATTTTACTTGTTTATAATATAATTGTGTTGTAAAATCTTTTAACATAATCTAATTTTTAAATTCCATGTATTGATTAAGTATGAAGTATTATGATTATAGTATAACTAAAATGAAGGTTTTGATGCTCTCTTAATGTCAAGAAATGCATCCATCATGGCATTTATTTTAGCTTAGTTTTCTAATGTTATAATTTTTCTTGTTCCTTTTTCATGCTAGTTACATAATTTTAAGTTAGTGGCTAATGGAGATAAGGAAAATGACTTTGAAATGCTTGAGTTGGCTTCTTTAGGCATTGCTCTAAGTGATAGCTTCTCATGATAATTTTGAGTGCTTTTCTTCTATGCTTTGTCTATCTTTCAAGCAACAAGTCATCCATTAGTAATTTGACTTTTTTATATTTCAATTTTTTATATATTATTTCCTCCATTGGCAAAGAGAAAGATAGACAAGGTATTCGTTGGTAGTAGATTTTTTAAATTCATTGTGTTAGAACTTTTATTGCTTGATATTTTTTTTCTTAAATTTGACTTCACCATGCATATACTCCTATTAATAGTTTATATTTTATGTAAAAATTGACAATGTTTAGAGTTAAAAGTCTGGATATATATTATTCACAAGAGTATGTTTATATACACCATGGTAATCAAATTACAATTAATTATAATCAGAGAAATAATAGTGATGGCAGCAATTTTCAGCATTACTTGTGCATCAATTTTCGGCATTTGTCGTCAATGCCTTCAATGTTGATTTTTCCTTAACATGCCCCGCAAGAATGTGCTCCTCCCATCAAGGATGCCATTCTTGTTCCGTAGATGCTCAAACCTTTGCCATGATGGTTCTAATAAAGTAGACTACTGTTTGAAAAGCAAAGACCCAATAATCATCAGGAATATGAGCATCATGCAATAAGGTTAAACCTGTCTCAACTATATGCCTATGTTTTCTTTCTAAAATCCCATTGTATTCTGGGATGTGAGGTGGGCTTGTTAAATGTGTAATTCCATGTTCATTAAACAACGTTGTAAGTCCCATATACTCACCCCCATTGTTAGTAAAAATTGTAACAATTTTATTCCTTATAAGATTTTCAATTTTAGCTTTAAAGATTGAAAAAATTGTTTGGATTTCATATTTTGTTTTAGTGGATAAAACCATGTAACAAGAGTAAAATGGTCTACAGAAATTATATAATAGTGATGACCTTCAAGAAAATTAATTTTTGGGCTCAATTTGAGCTAGATAAAGTAGAATAAAAAAATGGCAACTTATGATTTTTATTCGAATGACAAGCATTACAATCACTAATTGAGCCTTTATTCTCTAGCTCAAATTTTTCTAACATGAAATTTAAAGTTTAAGATGCAGGATGTCCTAATCTTCTATGCCATGCATTTGAACTTAAATTTAAAGAAAAAATTTGATGTTCTTGAGACAAATTGTCACTACCCAAATAGATGTTAATTAGATGGTATTAACTGTCAACAGATGAAATCTTGAAAAGAATTCACAGATCAGAATAACAAACCTCTTTTGCAAATTCTGTAGGGAGAATGTTCAACCATCCATGTCATGATGGTATGAATCATTTATGGGATCATACCTGACAACCAGAAAATAATCAATCAAATGGCAGATTACAGTTCCGTATATTTCTGCAAACAAAATTCAGGATGGTGATATAATGCCAGACAACAAGCATTTTAGTTAAACAATGATTGATGCATAATTGTCATATTTCCTCCGTCAGCGTATCTGAATTTGTCATTTTAATGAATCTAAACGAGTGTTTGCTTGAGCAACCATGAAACAAAAGGGTAAAGAAAGTATATGGATAAGATAAAACCAGAAAAACAGTTGCTTTATGTTTCTCTTAAGAAAGGATAAAAAGCTACAAATTGTACCTGAAGAATGAATAGTCAATTGAAGTTGTTTCGTTAATGAACTCCATTGAGCCTCCAATATCACAAGTTATATTAGCAATTCCAACAAGTGGGCATCCTTGTTAGATCTTGAAGCTGCTGGGTGCTCAACAACCGAGGAAATCTTTTCTCCCAGTACATGCAATTGACTGATACATAACAAACTAAATGAACAATTTGAATACAAAACCAATTCTCTGGACTAGCATCGAGAAGACAAAATGCGGTAGGCAGTTGGCCTTACAAGTTTTACAGCAGCATGTATCGCCTAAAGCTACAATCAAGTGGCAAAGTATTTATACAGTGATAGTAGAGAAAACTGCACACTGTCAGTCCCCCAAATGATCATAGAAATTCAAACAACGATGGAAAAAAGAATGCTGATATGTATCAGTACAAATTCTCGTGTAATGATAAGAGAGTTGTTTTCTGATCTCCATATGTGTTGCCTGAAAACAAATTAAATGTGAAATGCATCACGTACCAATAACAGATGCATATGGGGCTATTTTTTTCATGGAAAATTGGCTTGTATTGTTCTGGATGTGCATAATAGTCAGCCTGAAATGCAAACAGAATGCTCAGCATTAGTATATTTGTTTTAACATGACTGCAGTCTCAAAAGTTACTGAAAACTATAAGATCACTTTGACTGAAAATAAAGACTTAAAATTCTTAACTATTCTTGAAATTTTGGGAAGTAAATAACTGGCAAACTTTAGGTTATCAAGCAACCATATGTATGCAAGGTTAAAAGCCTATCTAAATTTGTCTAGATTTCAAGTTTCAGTTAAACAGAGTCCAATACAATGGAAATTGTCAGCAAAAGGTTAAGTTTATCAAGGCTGTAAAAGATAATCACGCCACAGGCAAAAATTATTACATAGTTTGACAAGTAAATAGATATGTGCTTGTCTGATTAAATTGCTTACTTTATCAAATGGTTTCAAAGGATCCATGTGTTTAACCATGTCTTGGCTAGTCAAAACACAGCCATATACTTGATATTCCCTCTTTGATGTCTTTGAAGGTTTGGCTTATGCAAATAAAAGAATGCAAGTCATGTCAGCGCCCAGAGAATGTTGCAGAATCAAATGTGCAGGAACGGGAATAATAAATTATTTTGATGTATGACAGAAAAAAATTAAAACAAAATGATTAATTGAAGAATTAGAAACAAAATCGCGTTTGGAGGCCTATAGCTTATGAATTCTGAGCATTCAAATTGTTATGCTGGTTAGAAGTACTAACTACCGACCCATCACTAACACATTGCATTGTTTCATTCATATTATCCATACAGGAAAAGTGCTGTTTACGAACTTACTTTTGCAAATAGTTCTGGAAGTCTACTTGGATCAACAAAAGTATGAGGAAGAAGCTTAAAGATCTCTTGTGCACCTTGAGAAACTATATGAAAGAAAACAAAAGAAAAGTATCCAATGCATGTAAGACTGCATTCTATAAATTGTCAATTTATACAAGAAAATCAAGCCATACAGTTAACATGAACATGAAAAGCTATTTAAAGGAATATGAACATGAGAAGTTATTTAATAACACAATTCTTGCATGAAAAACAGAATGTAAATTTTTTGTTACTCTACCATTTCCAGAACCAGCGAATATGAAAACTACAGGACAGATTCCTGATTCAACCCTAGAGATTACAGCAGCTTTGGCAGCAGCCAGGGAAGAATACATGTAAGGTGAACCCAATGAAAGAAATGTTGTTGAATAGCCTAGGCTTAGATGCCCTGAAATTGCATGTTAAAAGAATCCTGGGTGAATATTCTCCAGCCGGCATACTTCAATGGAACAGAAGAATGCTCATATCAACATTATAAAGTCAAATTGGACAATAATCAAATATAAATGCATGCTATGTTAGGTCCAAAACTGAACCAAAATATAATTCAGAAACCATTTTCTTACAAATAATCAGGAAAAAGAACAGGATATAACGAACAAGTAGAAGAGTGAAATGATTAATAACATGGGTTATATTTAACCAAAATGAAAAAAAAAAATTCAAAAGGATATTAAGCTAAGGAACTTACGCTGTCCTAAACCGTGCAAGAAGTCAACAAATCCAGCTCTACCAGCGTATTTCCCAAACGCAAGCAACCTTTTGCCATGGTCCCCAACAATTAGTTCATAATCATACAATGAGTTATTATCAGAAGTGAAAGCAGTTGCTGTCAAATAAACGAGCCGAGCTCAAGCAGTCGGCTCGGCTTGCAGCCTACCTTAAGTAGAGCAAAATAGATATAAAACGAATAAGCCGAAATTATTATCAGAAGTGAAAGCGGAGAGAAAGACAGAGTCTGTGTTTGCAACGCAGGAAAATTTTCGAACGAAGAGAGGGAAAAGAAACAGTAATTGAAGCGGCCAAAAAGGGAAAAAATCTGGAGTAGAACATGTGGATATCGTAAATACCTGAGGGGATCATGATGTTCTTTTCAATATAGTTTTCAATCTGAATCGAAACTCCATTATTTCCCCTTCTTTTGCTGCTTTTTATGTTCCTCTTCTACTTCTTCTTCGATTGCGAGTTTCTCTCTCTTTCTCTTTTGCCTAATCGCTCGCCTTCAAGCCTCGTGATGAACTTACGAATCTGAAGGCTCCCAAATATTTTTAAAAATTGTTGCCTTTTTTTTTTAAGTTCTAATAATTTTGTTTAGTAAATTAATGAAATTTTTACATAAATGACACATTAAATTTTAACACATTTTAAATCAATTTTTTAAAATAATTTTTAAAATATTCATTTTTAATCATAAATAAAATATAAAGAGTTTATAGACATATTATAAATAATTTAAAAACAAAATGAGTACACCTATTTAAAATATAATTAAAGTCAAAATTATTTTCAAAATTCAAAACTGAACTACTTTTAACATTCTCTCAAAATTAATTCACTTCTAATTTTTTTTTTTAAAACTTAATTCTGATTTAAGTATTTTTTTGGATTAGTAAATTTTCTGTTAAAAATATATAAACAAATTTATTATTCAATAATAAATGTTAAATTTATGCTCTAAATACACCTTAATTATTTTTAAAGATTTATACGGATTCAACCACCCAAACTGAAAAATAAGAAAAAAAAAATCAAATTCAACAAAATAATAAAAAAAATTATTTATAAGGTCATGGAATTGAAAATAGTAGTAAAAAAAGAACATTTTGGGCTACATGTATACTAAAGGTATACAGTATGTTTATAACTGGTTTCCAAGAACTCTGAGTATCTTGCTCCAAATTTCGGCAATCTCGATTTTCCGCCAAATCTTTTGGTGAGCCAAAAATTGAGTTTCCAACATTCCCAAATGCTTTCATAGTTGGACGGTTCCGGCTGACTTCAAGTTACTAATGAACTTACCATAAATCGGTTGTAAATAGATTAAGGAAGCTTTGTTTTATTCCAAAGTAGAAAATAAGATATTGTGTAGCCAATAATTTATTCCACAGGTAGTAAACTAGTTGTAAACTAATTATATGTCTTTTTTTTCACTTATTTAGACAGACAATAATTTATAAATGAAGTGTAAACTCTTTGTAATTTTAGATGGGAGGATTGAATGATTGAGAGAGACAAAATTCTATAAACTTATTGTAAATTGTCAACCTATTCTAGAGTTGATTACATGCATGTTAAAAATTTAATAAGTAGTAAATTGATTTTTTAAATATAATTTGACTGTAAATTAGTTATAAATTTATTAATAAGTGAGTTATTATTTATTTTTTAATAAGTAGTCTTAAAGTGTCTCCTAAATAACATAGTTTGAATGAATGGGCTTCACCATTAGTCATCCAGCTTACACGTAGCCTAAGAGTTAGCTAAACCCACCCCTTTAAAGAAGCCCACTTGTCGAATACAATTTCGAGCTTTATCCATATCCACACCCATCCCAAGTCCATAAACCATATATTCATATTTCAACGTTGTTACTTGCGACAATAGCAAGGGAAGTAATAGGAAAAACAAAAAGATGAAGAGAGAAACTTTGACCCTGCTTCTGGTGAATCTTGCTGGGATTATGGAGAGAGCCGACGAGTCTTTACTTCCAGGAGTGTATAAAGAAGTCGGAGCTGCTTTGCACACCGACCCGACGGGACTTGGATCTTTAACTTTGTTCAGGTCAATGGTGCAGTCTTCTTGTTATCCTATAGCTGCTTATTTAGCCATCAGGCATAACAGAGCCCATGTTATTGCTCTCGGTGCCCTTCTTTGGTCTCTTGCTACTTTCCTTGTTGCCTTCTCCTCCACTTTCTTTCAGGTACTTTCTGCATACCCTTTTACTTTTTCTCTCTTTTCCCCATTTTTTCTCTTCCAGTTCGTGTTTCTGTGTTTGGCTGGTGGTAAAATTATGTTGGAAAACGAAGGATATTAGGGGTTTAGGCGTTTTACATAAATTAGAGAGTCAAGTCAACGAGTCAAATTGTTCGAATTTTGTTGAATTGGGTTGTGATCAAAATAATTTTATTTGATTAGATCGTCGATCCTTATTTTGCAAATGTTATTGGGATACGATTTGCTTATCTACAGTTGAATGCCGGAAATTGTCACGCATATTTATTCATAAAATCAAATGTAAGAAAAATAAGAATAATATGAGAATATTCTCTGGTAGAGGCTTATAAGATCCCTCCCTTATGACGAAAATCGGACCGTAATGTTAGGTCACGTATGGATTTCGTTTCGTCTCACTATGTTTTGGATAGATTTCATTTTGAAAATATTTTCTCAAGAATATGTTTACAATAACTCATTTTTCATTTTTTTAGTTGCAATTTAAACTTATTTTAAAGTTCTATATTTTAAAATTTTAATACCATTAATATATATATATATATATATATATATATATAAAATGTTGTTCTCATATTTCAAATTACAAAATCTCCTCTTTTTCTTTATTAAGTAAGTAATCTTTTAAATATATAAATAAAAATAATAATAATATCAGTCTCAAACAAGTTGGGGTTGGCTGTATGGATCCTCTAACTGTTAAGATAACCAAACATAACAATAGAAGTCATCACAAGCTTTAGGTACTTTCCACGATACGAATTTTACGTCTCTATTCAAGTTTGTTTTGAATCAAACCAGCATCGATATCTAAAACTCATAAATCTCTAGCTATTAACTACTTTCAAATATTCTTAGGTCTTTCTCGGCCCCTCTACCATCAAGTTCTCACACTTACAAATCGTTGTATGAGGAAGTCTTCATAAAACATGCTCATACCATCGAATCCACCTTCTCACATTTTATCACTAACTTCCGCTACGTGAACTTTCTCATCATTCTTAATTTTGTCCAACCTTGTATAGCCACACATCCATCTTAACGTTTTCATCTCCGCCACATTCATTTTATAGAGATGTTGCTCCGTTGGTGCCTAACATTCACTTTCATAGAGTATTGTTGATCGTACAACTGTTCTATAAAATTTCCTTTCACCTTAAGGGGTATTTTCATATCACATAGAACCCCTGATACACCCTTCTATTTCATCGACTCAACTTGTATTATGTGGGCTACGCCTTCATCCAAACGTCTTTCATTTTGAAATACAGAACCCAAATATTGAACTTTTTTAGATCTAGGACCCAAAACTTCATCCAATTTAACCTCTTATTTTTGCTTCTTCCTTAAATTGAACTCACAGTACATATATTCTGTTTTGCTCCTGCTTAATTTAAAATTCTTATCCTTAAAAGTTTTTCTCCACGCTTCCAACTTCTTAACTCCAGTATTGGCTTCATCAATAAGCACAATGTCATATACAAATAATATGCACCAAGAGACATCATCCTGTAATTTCCTGGTTAACTTATCCATAAACAGGGTAAACAAATATAGATTCATCGCCGAACCTTGATATAATCCAACAGCAATGTGGAAAGCCTCTGTGTCCCAATCCGGTATTTTCACACTAGTGGATGCATCCCCATACATGTCCCTGATGTTAATATACTTGACATGGACCCATTTCCTTTCCAAAACCCACCATAGTACTTCTCTTGGTACTCTATGACAGGCATTCTCCAAGTCAATAAACACTATGTAAAGATCTTTCTTCTTCTCTTTGTACAATTCTATTAGTCTTCTTAGAAGAGAAATGGCTTCTATAGTAGATCTTACTGGCATAAAACCAAATTGTTCTCCAATACTCTCGTAATCTTCCTCAGTCTATGTTCTATAACTCTTTCCCATAACTTTATTGTATGACTCATAAATTTGATACTATCAAAAAATTTGTATAACTTTCAAATGTATAAACAATCCAGACTAATTTGGATTCGATAGCTCGTGGGAATCTCCTCATTTTATTGATATGGCAGAATGTTGGAGTGATAGTGGGGGTTGGTGATGATTTGCCACCAATTTTTTGTAGAAATGGTTGATGACACTAACTAGTTACATAATGTGTTTTTTTTAATAATAAGTTTTGTCATTGTTTAGAAAAGTTTCAAATACAGTACAGAAGCTCTTTCCTCTTGTTAAGGCATTGTGTAATTGTAACTTTCAGTTTACTATATATTCATGTAAATTTGAACTAATTGATACAGGGGACTTATATGTATGTAATAAATTTGGGTTGCCAATCTTTAAAAATTCTAAGTGCATAATAATCAGCAGTAATATATATAGCAGGCTGATTCATTTTATTGATTTTTCAAGCCATTCAGCTTTGATCAAACAGGTAGCTGTATCCAGAGCTTTGAATGGCATTGGACTTGCAATAGTTGCCCCAGCAATCCAATCCCTTGTCGCGGATTCAACTGACGACAGCAATCGAGGCACAGCTTTCGGATGGCTACAGCTAACGGCAAACCTTGGTTCAGTCATCGGAGGACTTTGTTCAGTACTGATAGCTCCAATCACATTCATGGGAATCCCTGGATGGAGGCTTTCCTTCCATCTTGTTGGAATTATAAGTGTCACAGTAGGTATACTGGTCTACCTATTTGCCAACGATCCACACTTCTCAGATGCTAGAACAAATTCTAGAAATGAAGATTCGAGCAGATCATTTCTATCAGAAGTGAAGGATATGATTCGAGAAGCCAAATACGTTATAAAAATTCCATCTTTTCAAATAATTGTTGCTCAGGGCATCTCTGGCTCATTCCCTTGGTCAGCCATGACATTTTCAGCAATGTGGTTGGAACTTATTGGGTTTTCCCATGAGAGGACTGCATTTCTCATAGCTTTGTTTGTCATTGCTGGTTCCTTTGGTGGCTTGTTTGGTGGAAAAATGGGGGACGTACTCTCAAAGCGACTCCCAAATTCAGGAAGAATAATTCTAGCACAAATAAGCTCTGCATCTGCTATTCCTTTAGCAGCATTGCTTCTTCTGGGTTTGCCTGATGACCCGTCAACAGCAGCTCAGCATGGAATAGTCTTGGTTATCATGGGTCTATGCATCACATGGAATGCTGCTGCTACAAACAAGTAAAGTCTCTCAAACTTACCTTCCCTTTTTTCACTTTTCGGATTATACATGAAATTAAAATCTTGGCAGTGACATTTATTATGGTGGATTGCAGTCCAATTTTTGCAGAAATAGTTCCAGAGAGATCTCGCACAAGCGTGTATGCGTTAGATCGGTCCTTCGAATCCATATTGTCATCATTCGCTCCCCCATTAGTTGGAATACTTGCTCAGCATGTTTATGGTTATAAACCCCTTCCTAAGGGATCAAGTGAATCTGAAGAGATAGCAACAGATAGAAGAAATGCTGCATCACTAGCCAAAGCTTTATATACAGCAATAGGTGTACCAATGGCCTTGTGTTGTTTCATCTACTCGTTCCTATACAGTACTTATCCTAGGGACAGAGAAAGAGCGCAAATGGAAGCTTTGATAGAGTTAGAAATGCAGCAGTTAATGCTGGATGATGATTCACCAACTAGTAGAGAGCTCAGTCAAGTTCAGCTGCTAGAAGATGAAGAACTGTCTGTTAAGAATAGAAGCGTTATTGAAATGGAGTATGAAGGGGAGAGTATTGTTGATCTCGACGATGATGATGACAAGATAATGCTTTATCGCCAGTTGACGTTCACTAACTTAAGCGATACCAGAACTTAACCTAAATAATGAAGGTGATTATGAGAATATTAATGCCTATACTTCCACCCTTTCGGTATAATGTTGAAAGAAACTGAAGCTAGAGTTTTGTTTACAATGGCTCCCTGGTTTTCATTTTTGTAACGGGATAACTTCCAGTTTCTTGGTTGGTGAGTGAGAAAGGAGTCTGAAGTGATTGGAAGGTTTAAGCTTGTTGTGTAGCACTATAGTTAATTGTTTCTTTCGTCACCAAAGAAAACCCCCTTTTTTTTTTCTCTCTTTCACATGTTCATCTGTCCTTAAACACTAAACTATACCAGACATTATTATTTTCCCACTGAAAGAAGCAACAGTCTTTTACTTGCTTTTCATGTTTATTTTTCCTCTTAATAAACAATAGACAATTGTTCTAATTTTTTATCAAAAGAAAAAAAAGTTCTAATTTGAATGTTTTTCGGTCTTCTATCTGCTATATAGGTTTCGCCATACTCTATGAGACCATTTCCTAGCTTCTAATCAAATTCAAAACCCATCGTAGTATGCGTCGATCTCTTAGATTTCAATAATATAATGCATGAGACTATACCACAGTCCCATTCCTTTCAAGGGTTTTCAACAACAAAAATAAAAATAAAAACAATAGAGAGGACAAAATAAAACCCTCAAGTTTGAGCTATTATCATTTTTCATGGAAGCTAGAAAAAGGGATTTATTTCGTACTTACATGAGAACCCCCTATCCAAACTAAATATTATACAACGAAGATGGGAAAAGTAATAGCAAGGAATTGAATGCTTAGCTGGGTTTTCTAGCAGAAAACATCACAAATTGCCTATTCCTCGTAGCTGTAAATTCAACAAGCCCACAGGCTTTGCAGATATCTTCAAGTTCACGCTCATGCAGGAAGATTTGACTGCCTGATAGTTGTGCAAAATTCTACAATGTTAAGCGCATGATGGTTAGTCACATTCTTTCAAGCAAGCTTTATTCAATACATTTCAAAATAATTGAAATGAGGTTCTCTTAACAGTACAAAACAAAAACTGAATTTAAGTCCTCAAGAATGCCTCCTCTTCTTTTCAGATTACTTAATAAAACTTTAAGTGAGAATTCTCATGCAAAGTCTGATCAGCATTTAGCAAACATAATTAACTATAACTGTATCATTTCTTCAAGACCAAATTCTCCAAACAATAAATTTCATACAAGTCTCTAAAGTACAGACATTTAAGTTCGAACTCAATGTGTAGATATTATTTTAATTTCAATGTACCTGGCGCAGTGGGCCCAAAAATGGGACAAAGTTGAAAGGTCCATCGAGTATATACGTGCTAGCAACAAGAATTCCTCCAGGTCTCAGAACTCGGCTTATTTCAGCTACCTATAAAACCATATCTAACAAATCAGGAGATCTTGAGCTCGCAAAGCAAGGGAACAGAATCATAGAAAGCATGCTGGCAGACAAAGTAGAGAAGAACCCAATATCCTCTGCAAGGCAATGGCTACTGAATGCCAAGTTTATATACCATATTATGCAGAAAAACTAGTAAAAAAAGCCCAAAGTAAACATAGAAGCTTACAGCTGCTGATGGTGAAGGCCAACAGTGTATAGCAGCACCAGCATGGACAGCATCAACAGAACCAGAAAGAAAAGGAAGTCTAGCGATATCAGCTCGGACCAATATCAAGTTCCTAAAGAAATAAACGTTGATCAGAGATTAAGTCATAAATCATTAAAAAAAAATTATATATTCCTACAGAAATTTTATCTAATATAAGTAGAAGCTTCAGCCATGAACAAAATGAGTTCAGATCATCAAGGAATACATTGATGTTCAAATTAAAAGAATCGATTCTACTCTTTGGGAACGTTTTCCTCCTGCTTGATAAATTCATAGCACTGTCTTAGCATGCTTTCTGAGTAGTCCAATGCAACAACAAGAGAAAACAACCCGCTCTTGGCAATAAGTCTTGAAAACAACCCACTTCCACAACTAGCATCGATAATATTTCCACCCAGAACAGGCTTCAGATAATCCTTGATCAAGTCAAACTGCAGTGCCAAATTGCTATATTCAGAGGCCTTATGACAGAAAGGGGATAAAAAATTTAACATGGGTTCAAAAACTACTACAGCTCAATTTGTTAAGTGACAAAAATGATAGCAGATGATAGATCTTATGGATGTTAGCATGTCCAACAGTATATCTGTATTAGGCAGTTCGCAACATCAAAAGTGGTTAACATTTCTGTATTTGCTACTACCCATACCTTGTTTTATTTTACCAGTCCAGAAAATGAATAAAAACTTAAGCAATGAGGGTTCCATCATGAATGATGATTTCTCAGATTAAATACTCCAAATGTGAAATAAACGCAAGATAGAATATTTCCAGGTTGACATTCATGGAATTATATCATAATTTAATACTATTACACTTTGAACCGCCAAAAAATTTATATTCATTCTTCAATGTTTCAACCCACAACTTCAAACTCAAGAAGGTATGTGCGCCAATCCAAATTTATGTTAAACTGTAAAATTTACGATGAATAAACTGTCATGTTACCTCTTTCTCTGGGCCAGGGAAACCACCCCATATGAAATTTTGACGCCAACCCCTCTCATAGAGAAATGATATAAGTGGAGTCCTGATAGAAGAAATTATTAAAACGCAGCACATGAAAGATATAAAATAAAACTCTGATGTGGTACTAAATAATTTCATTGTATTCTTCAATTTAAGGGGAAAAAAAAGTTTGATACTGCATAGTACCAAATTCATTAGCAGTTGCTTAAAGAAAACAGGAAATTTTGCCATGCATATGACAGATGCAGAGGGAAATCACACGTTCAAATTTTACAGAGAACCTATGCTGCAAAATCCAAAAGTAAAAGGGCTTCTCACAAAAGGACTAATGGGAGGACATATCGAACCTGCAAATAAGCGCACACATTTTATGCCATTTTTGACACACGTGAATGTGTTAACTGCAATTTAAATGCTTAACTGAAGGAAACCTTCTAGAGTTGCCACTAAAATTTCCTATAGCTGCTTATGTAGATCAAATTGACTAATTACATAAAATAACTTAGAGCTCCAATCTACCTATTTTGGGCTCTGCTATGAAATCCAGTATCGTGTTATTAGATAAATTCATCGTTTTCTTACACTAGCAAAATTAGACAGTTCAAAAGGACTAGAAGCGACTAAGATTGCTGAAATCTGATATCCAATTCCAATTTTATGTATATATTAGCCTAAATTTCAATGGAAATATTAATATTATGGAGTTGATATATAAGGCGCAAAAGAAGAAGAAGAAGATAGCATTTCCACTTCCACACCTGAAAAATTCCGTAGCCAAGGGCATAGAATCATAATATGTTCTAAGCCCGCTCGACAAAGTCAGTTCAAAATGCGTTTCCGTGCCAGAGTAACTCTTTTTACAACACTGACATTGCAAACTAGACCCAGAAGTATCTCTGAAACAAAATTCAAATACTATTAAACCACCACAAAACCCAACAAAAATCATATTCATTTACGACATTAATACCAGTGGATGGAACTTACAAAGACAAGCCGCTGTCCCCTATCAAAGATAATGGATCGTAACATACGGGGCAAGCTAAAATGTTGTTGCTATCGTTGGCCTCTTTTTCAACCACAGAAGATTCCTAATGGAAACAAAGTTGCTTTCCAATTAATTCGGGAAAAATAAAAGGAATAGAACTGCAGTCAAGCAAATTGATAGTAGAAAAGAAAACCGTTGGCTTAGTTTTGACGGAGGCTGTAGCAGAAGAAGCGCGAATATTTGCCGCGAAATTGCGGGGTTTGAAGATCGTTGAACAGTACCGGTTGAACAAACAGCGAGTCGAGTTATTGAGTTGAGTCGAGACAAGCAAAGACGAGAGAGCAGCCATATTTGCCACCGCCATAGCCTCTCACCAGACTCCAGCCAAAGCGTTCCGTCAGTAGAACTAATTTTTAGAGAAATGTTTTGAAAATGCAATAAAAGATAGGAAAACAGAAAAGGCCAACGTGTAACGTGTTCTATCATTTGCCTGGAAATTACCAAAACTAACTTACCTTTTCTTGATACTGCTATTATTGAGTTCTTCAAAAATATTGCTACTATTGAGAAAATTATCCTCCTTGGTTTTTTTAATTCTGACCGCTACATCAACGTTTCCTTCATCTTCTGAAAATCTTTTTTTATATTGCTATTATTATTTGTGTACTAATATTAGTGATTTTTTTATATTTAAATTTTTAGAGTGTAAATAACTGAAAAATTTTGAAGTAATATAAATTTATATAGTAGTGGTTGGTAATACAAATGGTTAAGATTCTTAACTACCACCATAAAATGGTTAGGAAGCTTATCCAATGGCTTTGTTGCCCCAGGTTTGAAGCACCATTACCCATCACAGGATGGTTGAATTATATATATATTGTGTTCACAAATCGATTTAAATTGTCTAAATCGATCAACCCAATTCAAACAAAACCGAAACCGCGGTTTTAAAAATTTAATGGTTTGGATTGATTTGAAAATTTTGCAAACCCACAATAATGGTTTGATTCAATTTTTTTATCGTCCAAACCTATATATATAGTTTTTATATAAAAATTAATTGTGGAAAATGTTATAAATAAAAATAATTGATAAAGTTGAAGTCATTAATTTATTTGTATTGATTTTTTTTTTTAATCTACTTGCATGAATTTTAAGTTTTTTTTTTTATATAGTTTCTAACAATATTATTTTCGTGATTTTGGCTAAGGGATTTATTTAAATTTTTGTTCAAGTGATTGTTATGTCATATTTAACAATTTATTACTAGCATTGTAACATTTTTATTTTTTATTTTAAACAACTCAAACCAAACCGAATCCAACTGACACTAATGATTTGACTAGTTTATATACTTTCCATGAAGACCTCTATATTCCGTCCATAAAAATTGAATTTTCTATTAATTTTTTAAATTCACTATTTCATATATTCTCCTTTAGACGAAAAAGAAAGTAATTAATTATGTATTCCATCACGTTGTTATCATTGCCGTGGCTGCCCCAGCAACATTACTGAGATTAAACCTACAAATTGATCTCTTTATCATTCATGATATGATAACTTCTCTTACATTCACACAACCTTCATTTAGCATCATCTAATTGAGATTATAACTTAAGAGTCATGTGGTTCTTGATGGTGTTGGTGGAAGTAGTAAAATGATGGACGCAAGAATGATGTTTATTTACACACATTCCCAAACATTAACTACGGTTCTTATCTTTCAAAAAAAAAAAAAAAACATTAGCTACAGTTCTTTATTTATATGGTCACTCTAAAACTTATGTAAAATTTAAAATTTATTGTTATTCTAATTTAATCAAAAGTTCTGAGTTTAAATTTTGAAAATATTGTTCCATTAAAATTTCAATAAGTAGTGTTTTGTCACTCTTAATTGTCATAATCTGCTTAAACTATAATTGATAATCTTTAAGAAAAAAATTTTGGATGGTTAAATAAAAGAGAATGATACCCGGTGTGATTCATATCTAATTCATGTTTATATCTAATTTGTGTCTAGCATGAATTAATTTAGTGTCAAGATTAATTTCAAGTAGTCATAGTTTGCATATTTGACTATGTATTATAAGTATTTTTTATGATACTTATAATACATAATCAAATATGCAAATTACGACCGTCTGAAATACAAACAATACATGTTTGATTTGAAATAAATAGAGTTAAAAGTTTTAAAAGGGCAGAATAACGCCTATATTCATTAAAAACAATTTCCATAAATAAAAAAAAAAAGACAAAAAACTATAATCAACCATTAAGAAAAAAAAAATCTTCAATGAAAAAGAAGGAATGTAGGTATTAATATATAGTTTCCAATTTTTTTTTTCTCTCTCTCTTATCATTGGAGATATATATTAAGTGTAGCACTCCTTAACCCGACCGTTTACGGTCGAACCAAGATGTGCCACATTACATATTACATGGTATACAGCTCATATTTTTTACAATTTATTAAAATATAATTTGCACAATTTACAATATTGAATAATAAAAATTCGATTCCAGTTTTCTTTACTGTTCCTTGATTTAACTTCACAGTATATGCCTTGCTATATAATTCTGGTGAGCCTGGTATTATTTGATTGTATTGATTCTTCTCGCGTCTTTCAGAAAATCTACAAGTTTAGATTGAACCAAACTTGCTGAGCGATTTCGCTCAGTGGATACTTTTAACTATAAAATAACAATAATAATATTTTCATGCAATTAAAAATATAAATGCAATAATTAACCTTTTAATGAAAATAATTCGATAATAAATATTAAAATAATAATCAACTCATTTGAAATAAATAATAAATAAAATAATATCAAATTTACTTATTTGAATTATTCAAGTGGCTCTACTAAGACTCTGATGAACACAGGGATAAAGCTACTGTATTTAATATACGGTGGATAACTCTAAGCCATAGCTGGAGCATCCTACATTGACCTGAAGTCAATTATTATATTAATGGCCAAATCCAAAATTTCAAAGTGTAACCGATTTCGGACCTGTTTACAGGCTCTGCTCGGTATCACCCCAAGTTGACTTTCGGTCTAACTTGTTGGGTCGCAGTACTGCTCAGTGTATGATGCATCACACCATTATCACACTAGTTCACATACCTAAGTAAAGCAAAATATTTATTTCTATAGTACTTTCTCAATTCCATTCCAAATCATAAGTATAGCACAAATAAAATATATTCCTAATCATAATTTAATTATAAATCATATATATTTCTGAATCACAATTTAATCACAATTATTATTCATATTTTTTTTCCAAATCATAATTTAATCACATATAATATATAAATATTTCCAAATCACAATTAATATATTTTTTTCAAAATCATAAATTAAATCTCAAATATCAGATTTCATAAAATTTATAATAAATCAATAGCAAATTTTAATGCATGCAATTTTAAAAAAATATATTGGTATTTTCGTAGTTAAAGTATCAAACCTGATTTCAGCGGACTCCTCTATTCAACTGTTCCCTTTTTGTTTCGATTCCTTAACTCTCTTTGAATGGTCCTAATATTATTAATACACATATGTATTTTGTAAGAAAATATTATCCAAATATTTTATCTATAATTGTATCCTTTTTATTTCTAATGATTTTCTATTTATTAAATGTCCAAAT
>CATIWJ010278801.1:0-12273 GCA_949640765.1 Croton laevigatus | reverse complement strand
TAATCATAAAAAGCAATTGCCATTTAGCAAAATAATGCATTTATACAAATTCCGTAAATCTTAAATCATTGAGCATATTTAATGTATAATTCATTTTTACTCTACTGATCATACTGGATTCCAATATAAGATTAAGGGCTGTATTCCGTATAGCCCTTTAGACTATAACGCTAATACTATTTTCTTAGTATTCCGCAAGCCCTTTAGACTATACGCCAATACGTATTTTTCTTAGCATTGCATAAGCCCTGTAGACTATACGCCAATTCATACTTTTCTCAGTATTGCGTAAGCCCTCTAGACTATACGCCAATACAATTAATTCAATAGCATAATTCACAGCAATTTCCTGTACATGATCTGCCCACATGTCGACATGTACTTATTGCTAGGTTCCACCAACCAAGTAGAGTGTATAAATATATTTCATTTCCTTTGATCAATTATTTATCAATCATGGTGTTCAACTCTGTTTCTCATTCAATAACATAGTTCATTTTTCATGCTTCCTCAAAACTATCAAATCATTGTAATATCCATTTTCTCGATCAGTAAATTTCCACATGGTCGTGTTAATCTCAAACATCTTTTTGAAATTCAAATATTAATTTGAAATCATACTTTTCATTTACCACGCCGGTGGTATCGCATCTGCGATTACTGCATCGGTATCATAAATACAATAAAACATATAATTCGACTCGAACACATGTTCGAGTACCCAACAAAATATTTATCTAAAATTCAGTAAAACAATGCTCATTTAAAACATGCATTTAAAAATAAAAGTTTCAGTTCAAATACTAAAAAGTATTGAACCTGGTAGAGTCTGCAGATAGAGTCTTACGCGTCAATTTTCCTCGCATTCTATCTTTCTAACTTCTTTCGGACTGTCCTCTGTCCTTTCACTAATCACAATAAAACGATTTCTATAATTAATTACTTCCGTCAACTAATTATATAAATCGAGTTCTTATTATTAATTTATTTTAATCGTATTTCCTTAATATCCATAATTAATTCCATTTTATAATTTAATTCTCAATTCCACTATTATTTATTTCCTTTACTTATATTTAATCATCTTCCATTAATTTTATTTCTAATTTTAATCCCATTTAAAATTTAAAACATTAATAATTTAAATTCCAATTATTGAATTGCGACTTTACATTTCTGGTAGTTCGGAGTCCCAAATCGTCAAATGGAATTCAAATTCGATTTCAGCTCGTCGAAACGATGCGAAATAGGATCTATCAAAATTTCTCACCGGAGGGGATATTCCGGTCGCCACCGACGGAATATTCCGATTACTTCAGTCACCGGAAATCACAATTCTCATCGGATTTCAAATCCGAGCACACCGATGGCTTCATTTTACTGCAAAGAATCCAAATATGCCATCACAATCAACGGACACTAAATATTTTCGCCGAAAAATCACAAAAACAGCCGGCAACTTCACTGAAATATCAACATCGGAAAACTATCACCAATCATAGCAATATTTACATCAAATCGAAGCTAAGGAAGAGAGGAACTCACTCATACCCAAACCGGAGCTCGAAAGTAGCCGAAGAAGCTCAAAAAAGTCATCGAAAATTTCACCGAAAATCTGACCATTTAACATGAATTTTACTCCGGCTATAGATCGATGAAAACCCCTACACCATTCGAAAGCTCTCTTCAAGAGGATTCTAATTCTGTCCTTAGATCTTCCGTCCGATTACCGGTGTTGCCGGAAATCGCGTCGGAAGTTTGTACACAAATACTGTTCAGGCTACATATCGGCGACTACACCACCATCGTCGAAGAGCTTGTGACGAGAGGGTTCCAGATCAGCCCTTGCTTTCGCCAACCGACCACCTGAACGGCCGGAATCACCGTCGGCAGTCCGTCTCTCTCTCTCTTTCGCGTCGCGATTCTCTCTCTCTCTGTTTCAGTTGGTTGGATGAGGAGAAAGTGAAGGAGGAGTGAAGGTGGCGATGGCTGGTGGCATGACTGGCCGGCGTTGGCAGTGGTGGCGGCGGTCTCTTGCCGCTTCTGCTGTCGGTCGTTTTATGTGAAGAAAGAAGATGACGAAGAAGGGAGGAAAGTGAAGCTGAAATTCGAGGTTCATTCTTTTTTTTTTTAAAATAATAATAATTATTATTATAATTATAAAACAACAAACCAAATAAAACAGTAATAGTAGAATTGTTAAAAATACTATTTTGTCCTTAATTAATTTGTTAATTTACTTAAATACCGGTAGTTTAAAAATTACTAAAATATTCTCCGAAATAATTTTATTTTCAAATTAGTCTTTTTAATTAAAAACTGACATCTAAAAATTAGGGTGTTACAGTAGATGAACCCAAATGCAAAAGAATCAGAAGTTCAAAGGCTAAAATGGAATAAAGAGAGAGTTTAGGTTAAATTTTTCTTTCAATTTAGTCCAAAAATAAAATTTTAGGTATTATTAAGACTTACCTTTTTTAATGCGATATAATTCAGAAAAAGTTAAATTATTGATATTATTAAGAATTAAGTAAATTGGGTTATTTTTGTACGATTGGGCTAAAAGTGTGTAATTAGTCCATTCCTTTCTCAAACTAAAAATAGAAACTTTGTTTTTGTAGGTAAAGTACAGAAAACAGCATAAACAAACAGTCTCCGCGTACTGTTAATGCGTAGAATTTATTAGCCGTGGAGTTGAAGTTGGGGCATCTGGTTGTTGACTTGGGTCCTTGCTTCTTTGCCAACAAAATGAAGACACCCTTTTAAGCTCTTGATTCGTGAAATCAAAATTGGAACTTGCAGGGAAATGGAGACACAGCAATCATGGAGGTTGAGATTATCTTTCAAGAACGCCACCATATTCGTAACAGTACTGAACCTCATCACTGTCCTTTTCTTTCTCCAAGGCTTTCTGTCCTCGGTCTCTACTCGCAACAGTGGAGTCTCATCTACCCAATTCAATACAGGCAATCTCTCTAATCTCCTATTTAAAAAAAGCTATTACTTTTGTTGGATAATTTATTTAGGGAAATAAGCGGAATATGAAATGGGGTTTCTTTATTTTTGCTTGCCACTTCAAATTAATTAAGATTTTTATGCTTGTGTCCTACAGTTATTTACTTTCCCGTTATTATTACTCGAATGATTAGCTTAATCTCGTCCAACAAGATCCAATCATAGTATAAGAGGGGGTTGTTTGATGAAACGAAATCATAGTAGAAGTAGCTTAATAATTTTTCTTCTTTTATGTTCCAAAATTCTCTTGCTATGTAATCTTTAAGGATTATAGTTATTGTATCTCAGCAGTTTCTGCTTCGTAAATGCTTTTATGACCATAGCTTAAAAGTTAATTTGATTGTGACTTTGTGAACTACACTTGGATAAATTTGTGGACATATTATTCATTTGTCTAATTGCTGTCAGCGATCCTCTTCGTTCAGTTTTAACCATAATGTTTATTCTTCTCAGTGATTTGTCTTTTGCTACCAGTGATTTAGTTCACTAAGTAGGGTTATGGACTAGCCATTAGTGATCCACCTAATCGATTAAAAAAATTACCATAGATATTCCTGAATGATCAACTATAAGTTGCTAAATATGTCTTACGATAATAGTAGTTAGCGTTCTATTTAGTCGATCACTGTAGGCTACTCCATATGCAACTATGTTTACCTAAGGTTTTCTTCATCACAAAATAAAAGATATGGTAGTAGAATTTAAAAATTTTAGTTGATATTCTGGATATCTTAAAGTTACAACAATTATCATTCTGATAATTCTTTGAAGGATATTGTGTCCTACAAAATTTCTTTGTTAAATTGGCCTCTCATTTCTAGCAAAGTACCTAAATTTGTTCTTTAATTGTCTACCCAACTTGATCCTTCAGTATTAATTTAATGACAGCAATGGGAATTTGGGCTGCAATCTATACGAAGAAGTGACAGCATGGTGCCAGAATTGCATGTTTGAGAAAGCGGCGCTATGAAACGTTCAATATGCATTTTGGTGGCATACATTGAAATGCCAAAAATGCTTTTTTAAGTTATAGTTCTTGAACATGGGTCAATGCATGAACATTACGTGGCTTTGAATATTATTGCTGTGATATCTTTAAAAGTTGCTGTTGTTTACAATGAAAGCTGATGTTGTTGATTATATTTATTTTTTTGGTTTCCTGTGCAGTTAATTTATTCGTTTCTTATGTTTCACTCTGTTACTCAATGAATGAGGAACGTTTAATTAGCCATATTCTGATGTTTCATAAATGAATTGCAGTTCAACAGAGACACATCAGGGAGTCTGAAGAGATGCGCCTTGCCATGCAACCTTGGAAACTGATAAAAAGAGTATGACAGTTTGTTTAAGAACATAGTAATATGTTTGTTATGCATGAGTAAATACCAGATTACCTTTTGTGCCTCATGAAAGGGGGGAAAATGATTTCTTTTTATTTTAAGACTTTTCATGTAATCAACTGTATGAATATGAAGTTTCAAATGCGTCTTTTGTTGTGGTTGCACTAATCTCCCCACCCCCTGGCTTTTACATGTAGCATAAATTGTGCTTGAAATGCAAAATATTGGTGAAAATAGTGTCAATCTCATGGTTTCATGTCTCTGCATTTGCAGGTGAAGGAAATTGAGCAAGAATCATATGCAGAAGTAGAAACAACCCAACAGAAAGAGGTTAAGCAAACTGCTGCTGTTGATCTTTCTAAGAGGTTAAAAGATTTCCGTTCTATTAACGACGCTGCCAGCTTAAAAGGTGTTGTGGCCCTTGCTTCTTTCTCGTAATCGTGGTTCCATTCTATTATTCTGCTCTTGGCTGCATCTCTACATGTGCGACGGATTCATAATTCAGATATGGCATGAGCTTAGTTAAAAGGTTACATCATGCTGTAAAATTGATATTGTCAATTAAAAAAAAAGGGAAATCTGATAGTTAGTACTGTAAATTAATTGTTAATAGTGGTGAAAGTAATGTTTACCCTGGGGAACTGTTGTATTAAATAGAAAGATTGTCTTGCTTATTGGGGTTTTTTGGTCAAGCATAAGTAGTTGCATTTCTGTACTTGTAAGGCAATTGATATCTATAGTGTTGTACCAGATTGCCAGTAGATATTTGGTTGCTCATGTTTGTGGTTTGAGATTGATAACTCATTGATTGTTGCCATTACTAACATTTGTGTCATCCAGCTCTAGAAGAATGGCGTAAAAGGAAGATGGAACGTGCCAGATTACGAGAACTGGAGAAAAATGGAACAGCAACCACTCAAGCTTGATGACCTTCCACTAATCAGAATTTCCATGGTTATACGAGCGTGTGACCATTTACATTATCTCAAAATGTATACCTGTATATTGTACGATTCTATACAGAAGACACCCAACATCTAAAATCTATAATTTACGGGTCTTTTACCCTTTTTCTTCTTGGAAAGACATTTTTGTTTGATTGTTAAATGTTTCAGTTAATGATGAATGAACTATTGATTCAGCGGTTAAGATCCGTGTATGTTCTATGTTTAACACAAAATTTTAATTGAACTAAATAAACCAAATTAATTAAATTATTAACCGAACCGAATTTAGCCAAAGGAAATTAGTAGAATCAAAATTCAATTCATCAGCTGCCTCAGATTTCTGGAATTTTTCAACAGTTTCTGTTTAATGTAATGTAAAGGTGTGTTCCTTTTCCCTATGTTTTAAATAATCAAAATCAGATCTTAGATATTCAGAGACAAAAATTCGTATCTAACTTTGCTGCCATTGCTATTAATAAAGGTGGAGACAGAAATTGCGAAATCAGAAGAGATCTGCTAATATTATCATGCAGAATGGTTTTGCCAAAGCTTAGATTTTTATCTGAGAAGATAGCTTCTGGGAAACTTGTGCCATGGTGGGTCGACACTGTGGACTATCCTTCAGGCAGCAAAATGCAAGCTTGGCAATGGAGATCACTTGAGCTGCTACTTGATTTCTAGGGCGAGGAAGGCGTTGGTCCAACAAATCCTTGACTGGAATATGGAATGATGTTGAAATAGAGAAGATGAGATCTCCTGATGCTTCCCCACAAGCATTTCTAGTGCTACCATTCCAAAGCTGTAAACATCATTCTTCTCGTTTGCTTCTGTCATGTACGCAAGCTCTGCAGTACATTTGATATTCAAGGTAATCATGCTTGTATTTTTGCCTCATTAAATGGAAAAGACTGGATAATAATGATAGGAAGCTCATACCTGGAGCTGCATACCCAGAGGTTCCAACAAATGAAGTGTAATTGGATGAGTCAGGCTTTAAATACCTTGCTGCTCCAAAGCCAGAAATGTGAGCTTCAAAATCTGAATCCAAAAAAGTAATATTGCTTGATAGATGAAAGAATCCATGGTGCATATAGGATAAAGCATTTGCCACCCCTTTTATGGTATTCACCCTTTTACTCCAATTGAACTCACTAGCTGTTATCTCGCTGTTCAGGACATTTGCTAGGCTTCCTCCTTGTAGAAATTCGTATGCCAAAAAGGAGTGTACAGTATGAGAACAATACCCATAAAACTTCACAATGTGTCTCTGCGTTATCCTTTTCAAGGCATTGATCTCGCTTTCAAATGCCTTCTGTTCATCTCTTCCACCTTCACTTTGTCAGCCATGGTGAAATTTCTTCACAGCAAAAATTTGATTGCTTGGCACGTTAGACTTATAAACACTTCCGCTTCTCCCCTCTCCGATACAGTATCTGGAGTTGAACCCATCTGTGGCTTCAACAATGTTCTCGTACACCATTTTCCCATCCTAACTCCATATCGCAAACAAATTTCTCTTCTGTACTTCCTTTGGTTCATCTGATCTCCTCATTTTTATGCATCCAATGGTGAATATCCCTGAGACAACAAATAGAAATCCTAACAAGGGAAAACTGATGATTAGAATAACCATTTTGTTGGTTTCTGCTCTTTTATTTGTGGCAGAAGGGCAAGCCTCGATGCCAATATGTTTTCCACATAAACCTTTATTGTTTGCAAGTGCTTCTGTTGGATCATTTTCAAATGCTTTGATTTCGGGTACAGGTCCCTCAAGGAGGTTGTTGGACATATCCATAGATGTCAAGCTTAGCATCAGCTCAAAAATAGATGGGATAGAGTCAGATATTTGATTTTGAGAAAGGTTTAAAGTTTCTAGATTATGTAAATATGCAAGCTCAAGTGGCAACTCTCCTTCAAGCGAATTGTGACTAAGATCAAGCACGTGAAGTGAGTATATCCTCCGAATCTCAGAGGGAATGCTTTCATTCAATTTATTCCAACTCATATTCAAATAATACAGTTTTGAACACTGATGAATTTGGCTAGGAATAGGTCCAGTCAGATTGTTTTCAGCTAGATTGAGCTCCAAAAGATCAAGTAGCTTTCCAAGTTCCTGGGGTATATTACCTGAAAATTTGTTTCCATTAAGTTGAAGCCTGAAAAGTGAGGTGAGTCCTCCCAAGTCACTGGGTATCTCTCCCACTTGCTGGTTTGAGGAGAGTTCAAGCAGACGCAATCCAGTTGCTTTCCCAAGCTCAGGTGGAATTCTTCCTGAAATTTGATTACTGGTGACTTTCAGGCTTGTTAGATTTTGACAGTCTCCCTAAGTTTGAGAAAGCACACCATACAACTTCTTGTAGCTCAGAACTACATAATCCAAATTCGGATATATGCCAAAGCTTTCTGATACATTTCCTGTAAATTGATTTCTTTGAAGCTGAATTCTGAATAAAGTGGTGCAGTCTTATTGGTATTGGACCTATGAAATTGCTGCCAGCTGCATAAAGCTTTCTGAGTACTCTCCCATGTCTCGGGGAAAATAGCCAGACAGAAAATTCCCACCAACATCTAACACTTCTAAGCATGTAAAGTACTAATTTGTGGTAGGAGAGTGCCTGTGAGTTTGTTTTCCGACAAACTTAAAGCAGTGACCTTTGTCAGGTTTGATATAGAGGCTGGAATAGGACTTGTAAGGTCATCAATAGCCAAATCAGGATATCTAAGAGATCCCAAATTTCCTATGACAGAGGGGATTGATCCGGAAATTGGGTTGGAATAAAGATACAGAAGCTTTAAGTTGTTCAAATTTTCAAAGGAAGAGGGAATATAACCTATCAGCATTTTTGAGGACACATCAAGTTTAACCAGAGATGACAAGTTTCCTATTTCTCTAGGAATGTATCCTGAGGGCCCATTTCCATAGAGATATAATAATCTCAAATTCTGTAATTTTCCTATGGTATCAGGAATAGAACCAGTAAGTTTGTTTCTGGACAAAGCAATCACTCTAAGAGATTGTAATGAAAAGATCTGTGGGGGAATGCAACCAGAGAGTTGGTTGAAATCAAGGTGCAAAACTTTTAACCTGCTGAAGTTTGCTATAGCAATGGGGATTGGACCAGTGAGATTATTACCATAAAGATAAAGCTCAGTCAGGGAAGCAAGTCTTCCTACATCTTCGGGGATGTATCCTGTAAGTAGGTTATTGCCAAGTTCTAAATGGCGCAGTCTGCATAAATTTCACTAAGTTGAAGGGTTTTCAGGTTGGGGAAGCAAGTGAAACAGAAAGTACATGGCAAGCCATTGCTCGAAAGATTTATGCCAGTAACTGAGTTTTGACTCATCACAGGTTGTTTCCATACCAGCTGCAGGGGCTATGGAACTTAAATGAAGGATTAGTGTAATTAGAAGGATTAAGATTCCAGGAAAAAAAGAGAGGTTGGCCTGAATTTTGAAGGCTTTCTTTCCATTTAATTTTAAAGAGTGCTTGTGCTTCAGTTCCTGCATTTGTTGCTAAAGCAAACACAGCATTATAGCAAGATGGAACCAGGATTAGTAATAGGACAAATATATTGGAGAGAGCTTGGTTTAATAAGGATATCATTATTTTTGGTCTGGTTGATTAATGGCTTAAAAGTTTCTTAATATGTAAATAATAGTTTTTAAGTTTTATTTATTTGATGATTAAAAGCGTGTAACACAAATTATTTTTTTACAATCAATCAACATCTTGTTTAGATGGTGATGTTCTACAAGTACTTCAAAAATTGGCTCTCAGAGAAGTGTGATTTATATGTATTTTTGGCATACATGTTAAAGCATATTGTCATAATATTGCACATCTCCAAAAGGAAAAATTAATTTTCACACCACTTTACCATTTATGGTCTTCTCTCATATGTCAAGTCATATAAAGTAGAGTATTATTCACCTTGTTGTTTTGTTAAAATACAAAATTAACACTGTTTAGATAGCATAAGTTTGAAATAATAATTAAATAATATGATAAATTGTTAAATTAATTGTACCAAGTAATATTATGTGTACTTTGACCAAAAAAAAAAAAAAAATGTAATATTAAGCGTGTAAGTTGGATGGTTTGTTAAGGAGACTCTATTATATTAGCGAATCATGTTTTTCATTAGCCACCCATTTAAAGAAGTAGCAGTTCGCTTCATAATATTTGTGATGTTTTTCACCCTAATTTCTGTCTTTATTATGTAAGCCGACATAATCAGAAATAATGGACAAAATGATTGAAGAGGATATTCATCGGTAAGGATATCATGATTTGGGTTTGTCATAGTTTTGAGTTTTCAGACATAATGGCTTATTTAGCACAATTTCAGATCAAATTATCTTGAATAGGAAAGAGATTTTTTTTTTTTCAAGATTTATTAGGAAGCCCAATGGATTGAATGGGCATTGTGAACTGCACAATAGAAGTGGTTCTTCCATGAGCTACACAACTGGAGCAATTTCCTTGGAAACATACCAAATCAGGAATAGATGTAATTTAAAGGAATTGAAGTCGGAACCTCCACTTCTCACAAAGACAAGCAAAAAGTCCAATTAGATCACACCCAATTGGCTGGCGAAAGAATTGTCCAATTAGATCACACCCAATTGGCTGGCGAGAGAGTTTTCTTTTTTTTTTTTTTTAGACAAAACATGTTTACTTTAGGGCTCTCTAAATGAGCCAAACCAAACAATACCAAACTCGAACTTTGCTCATTCAAGGATTTTCTAGGCTCGAGCTTGTTCAATCTTTTCTCGTTTATATTTAAGAAAGTTTATGCTTGGCTTGAAAACTTTCTTAAATACTTGTGAGCTCACTTCATAAGTCCGTTCAAAATTCAATTTGTAAGCTCATTAGGCTTTTTTGAAAACTAACACCATTTTTCATACATAAGTAAAAATATTTTTCAACATGTTCATACACACATCAAATGAATCGGCTTGTGAACTCGTTCGATAAAATGCTCACTAATATATTCGTGAACACTTAACCAATACAATTCACGAAACAGTTTGTGAGTTCATAAACAAAATTCTCGCTTATTAAACGAGCTTGATTTGTGAACTTAAGTTTGGCTCATTTATTAAATGATTAAACTCAAATTGGCTCCGCTCATGAGCATATTTATTCATCTATAGCTCTATTTACGTTTAATATTTAACAAATAGAAAAGATAAAAACTCAAATTTAGATGTTTTTATTGAAATAAATGATTTTTAGCACGTATTATTTCTTTAATACTAAAATTCAATTTAATTATAATCGTAGGACCAATTTTTTTTTTTTTAGTTAATTTTAAATAGGAAGAAATATCCAGAACCATCGTGTTTATCGGGCAAACTTACTAAATGGCACAAATAGGGTTTTCAATTTGCAAAAATAGCACAAAATTTAAAACCCCCAACATATAGCACAAATTAATTCAATATACCTAAACTACCCTTCAAAAACACGCGCTTCACCTGAACAACGCAGAAAGACCATCATTCACCATCAACCTCCATCTCCGAAAGCAGCTGCCCTCTGCTCCAGTTAACAGCACTACCACTACGGAACAAAGGTCGGAAGCTGCTCCTTGCCGATCCATTGCAACCACGCGAACGAAGCTCCTTTGTCTTCTTCGTTACAGCTGTGCTGCTCCTTGCTGGTCAAAGGTCGAGGCTGTCAGGCATGCGTAGGAAGAGAGAGGAGTGGGTGGTGGAATTAGGCTACAAAAGCAGAGGAAAATCGATTCCAAGGAAGGAGCTCAATTTGGTTCTTCGAAGAAAATATCATACAGAGAAGGAGATGAGCTAAAAAAATCTACAGAGGGCTGAGAGGAAGGAAAGAATTTCAAAAAAAATCTGAGAATTTTAGGTTTTAGGATTTCAAATCTCTCTTCCTCACTCTTCTTGAAAATAATTTGAGGTAGAGAAGGGAAAGAGAAGATTGTTTAATCAGTTCACTTCTATTTCGAAATTAATTCGAAAGTTAGAGGTGAATTTGCTCTGTAATTCTCTGAAACTTTTTTAAATTGGTTCTGTGAGGAACTTAGTTGTAAGAAATCTACGAAATCTTGAACTTAGTTTGTAAAGAAACAAGATTAAATAAATTTATTTATGAATGAATAGTGGCCGACAGTATGAAAATAAGAGTAAACAAAATTTATTTATCAATGAATTGAAGGAAATAATAGTAAATATTTGCTAGTGATTGGTCACCGTAGGTAGAAGGAAATAAATAAAATAAAATAAAATAAATTAATTTTAGGACTGCTGGTGATGACAGTGATCTGAAAGAAATAAATTTATTTTTCGATACCCGGCGAGGATGATATTGAGGCATGAGATACTTGATAAAATAAATTTATATACTAACAGCTGGTATAGAAAATAAAAATTAATAATAATTTAACTTAGTGCATATTTGTAAAAGAACAAAAAAAAAAAAAACTATTTATCTAATTAGAACATAAAAATGCTATTTACTAAAGGGATATTTAAAAAAAACTCCCTATCTTTTATCATAAATAACAAAAATCTCCCTGTCTTTTTTTTTTCAAACACAAATATTCCCGTATTTTAATTCCGTTGACAAAAATGTCCTTCTGTCTATTTTTTCTGTTAAAATTGTGATAGAAGGACTAAAATGTAATTTTTAAGAGCCCCTTTTAAAAAACTCAAAAATTAAAGGAACTGGTTTAACATTTTTGTCATCTTCTTCAAAAACCCCTAAACCTACTCCCTTCTTCTCTCCCTCTTCCATGGTCGCCGGACCACCACACCTCCTCGTCCATAAGGCATTCACATTCAATCATAAAAAATAAAACTCCTACTCCCTTGCATTTTGTCCCAAAAATCAAACTGTCCACCAATCAAAAAAGGAAAGGATAAACTTGGAGAATAAAATCTTCAATCCGAAATCAAAATGGCATCAATCCAAAGCTTCATAAACAAAAACGAACACGAATGCA
>CATIWJ010278637.1:0-10833 GCA_949640765.1 Croton laevigatus | reverse complement strand
TAATAAAGATTAGTTTTGGATTCATTTTACGTCAATGTGATAAGTATTAAAGATTCACATTCAATAAAAATATATTAATTATACGGGTATAAGCTAGTCATATTCTTTTAAAAAAGTACGAAAATCAAAAGTTGTGCTCATTTTTAGAACGTAACGCGTGATGGGTCTACTGCACCGAAAATAATCCGAAAATTAATGTATTTTCTTATATTTATAATATATATTAACACTTTTCATATTTTATAAGATTTCAATTAATGAATATACTACACATTTTATGAATCCATTAAAAATGCTTATGCCAGGGTTCAGATAGAGCTATTATCAATTTCCAAGCAGTTTAAAATTACAGAGTTAAACAATTTATAAACCTTTTTATTCTTTTTATTGGAGGAATGGAATTATTTTAAAATAATTTTTTAAAGTTGAAAATTTTGAAAATTCCAGTTAACTCCTCTTTTTCAACTATTATTATATGGGAAATTTACAATAACCTCCCTAGATTTTACATAAATCTACATTTTTATCCCTAATGTTTTTTAATCGGACATAATTCTCCCCATATGTTTAAAAATTGGACAAAATAAACCTTCTATCACATTTTCCGTTAAAATGGCAAAAAATTACCGTTTTAACCTCCTCTTTCTTCTTCTTCCTCTGTCGCTTCTTCCTCCCCTTCTTTAACTTTGTCCCTTTCTGTTTCTCTCTCTCTCTCTCAGCAATTACACTGGCTCAAAAGAGTCAATTGTTTCACCTTCAGTCACGGACAATTTTCATCCATTAACTATAATCATATCTATGAAAGAAACTTAACGAACAATAAAAAACCTATCACAACAACCTTTTTCTTCTTTCTCCACTTCTTCTTCCTCTGTTGCTTCTTATTCTGCAATTTCATCGCCAAACGCTTATAAAAACTATTCTCTTTCTCTGCTGCTTCTTATTTTGGATCAGAATTAGAATCGGTGTTCAAACAAAACATAACAGAACCATCGTTCAACAGTTGCCAAAGTAGATAAGCATACAGAGATCAAATTGTAAACAAGAATAATCACACACATGTTATTAATCAATCAAAGATTGTTTACTCAAACCCAAACTACCCATGACCTAACAGAAAATGGCATCATCAGCATCTACTATTTTTTTAAAATTCAGAAAAAATCCGTCACATACCTAACTTAGAAGTTGAACGGAATGGACTATGGGATGGTTGAATGGAGGATTTAGTTGATGTGCAGGTCTGGTTATGGCAGAGGAGTTGACAATTCAGTTCTTCGGTCGATGCTTGAATATAAGAATCAAAGAGACGCAACAAGCGTCAGCGGCGGCGGCGAGGCATGGAGATGGGCGACCTTGTTGGACCTCACTGTTGGTTCACTGATGTTGAATACGTTGCCATCCACCTCCACCGTCGCCACCACCGTGACCCGCCACGTTTGATAGAGAAGAAAAGATTGGATCTTTGATCAGAGAAGAAGCAGCAAAAAAAAAGAGAAAGATTTGGGTCTTTGATGATTTCTGTGGAGGAGGGTATGGAGGTGGCGGCGACAGTGGACATGGTGGGCTTTTGATGGTTTGGGTTTGCAAATGGGTGGTGGCACCCATGGACGAAGCTGGAAGGGAAGGAGCAGCTAGTTTTTGTTTCTTTTCTTTTTTTCATCTTCCCAACTCATTCAAAGGGCAATTTGGGTATTAATTAAAAATTACTTGAGGTTAAAACGGTAATTGTCCACTTATTTAACGGAAAATGTGACAGAAGGTTTATTTTGTCCAATTTTTAAATATATAGGAAGAATTATGTCCGATTAAAAAACATTAGGGATAAAAATATAGATTGATGTAAAACCTAGGGAGGTTATTGTAAATTTTCCTTTTCTTTTTCTCATATATTATTAAATACACTCAAAGAAACAAGTGGATCCTGATCCAGGCGTAATTTCCCGTCTTTTATCTAATTTTCAAATATACGCCTAAAGTGTTTAATTATAACATATTTCCCCCTTTTTGTAATACTTATATTTCCTTTTTTTTTCCAAAGTAATACTTATATTTCAATTAAACCACGTCCATATGGTATATATAATTATTATTATTATACCTTTATTTTTTATTTATGCAAAAAATATAAAGAGAAAAAACCCGAAATTTCCCTTATTTAGCATTTTATCCATCCTCCAATACTTTTATTTCATATAAGTAAACATAAATAAAAGGATCACACATACATGATCATATCTCCTTAAATTGATAAAGTACAAAAGTACAGAATTACAAAATATAAGGTAAATAATAGTTGAAACTCCGTTGGGTCTCTCTCTGAAACCCATTCTTTATTCCATTTCATAAGTACTCTTACTTATGTTCTACCTTGCAGTAACTCATTTTCGGGACAATAACATTTTTAGTGTAAAAATTAGAAAAAATTACGAATTTAGTGTTGAAAAGAAAAAAATTACAAATTTGGTGTAAATGGGGTGAAAATTTACGGATTTGGTGTGAAATTTGCTTAGCTGGAATATTGGTTCAGTGCGCCACTTGAACTGGCGCATTGAAGGGACACAAAGCAAATGAGAAATTGACACGTGGCCTGTGCGCTAGTTCAAGTGGTGCACAGAAGTGACACAAGGCAAATAAGATGTTGACAAGTGGCCTGTGCGCCACTTGAAATGGCGCACTGATCTGTTCGCCACTTCAAATGGCGCACTGAAATTCAAAATCAGTTGACCGCCGACGTGTCATACCAAACTTGTAATTTTTTTTTTTTTTCAACACCAAATTCGTAATTGTTTCTAATTTTTACACTAAAAATGTTAATATCCCCTCATTTTCCTTCATTTTTACCGTACCCTGCAAAATGAAAATATTATAAATCAAATACAAATCTTATTTCTTTGGTTATATCTATTAAGTATTACATTTTTTTTATAATTAATTTCAATTTTAAAATGAACATTTCAATTTTAAAAAATTGATGATTTTGAATGGTTATAAAATTTAAAAATTAAATAAAACTTTTTTTAAAAATAGCTTAAAAACCATGTAAAAATTAAAATTACTTTCCTCCAAACAGAATGAAAAAAAATCCTATATTATTATTATTATTATTATTAAAATAATTAAAGAGTGCCGCTAGTTTCGTAGCAGATGCAGCTATAATACTATAGGATGCAATTAAGTAAATTTAAGTTTATAATTATTCTGTCACCAGTAAAATCTGCTCTATTAATAAAAATAATAATAAAGATTTGTACTTACTTGGAGCAATCAGTGCTAGGGCTAATCTTGTAAGGAACACTAACACCACATTGACCAGGAAGGTTAGCTACTTTTCCCAAGTTAATACCACTAATAGAACCAGCAGCAGATTTCAAACAGTTACACACAGCTTGGCGATCAGGGGTGGTTTTAGCGGCGGAATTTAAGGACCTAACGCCACTGCAGCAGGCTGGCGGTGGTGATCCTCCAGGGGTCCTCAGATAGCCTATGCAACTTGATACAGAACTAGCCACTTGACCACAGGAGATGGCTGCTTGGGCTAGTGGTGCACCCATCACCATGCATAGAACCAATACACAAATCAACTTGGTGGCCATTTTCTTCAAGAAATTTGTGTTTATGGAAATTGCTAAAAGGGTTTTAGAGAAGAAGAGATAACTTGTTGAGTGAGTACTTTTGCTCTTAGGCTTGACCTTTATATAGGGCAAGAAAATGGATTTTTTAGGGGAAAAGAAAAAGAAAAAAAATATTTTATTGTGAATTAGGAATTTTTCATGTCCTACTAAAAAGAAGCGTAGGATCTATATTATTTTGCAACCACTTTAAATGTGTAATAAGTTGTTAGGTTAGTTACATTATACTTATTACATATTACCTACTTATTGCTTCTCCATTGTTACCCTATTTCAATTCATAAATCAAAAATTGTTTTTTTCTACTTAATTATTGTTTAAGAAAAGATGAATTTTTTTTTTCCAAAATACAAAACAATTCATATATAATGCTAAAAAATATGCTTTATTATCAGCCTTTTTTCATGAAAGGTATGGTTACGTGCTTCTTCGTGAAATCCACAGTAATGATCGAAATGCTCGATCTCATCTTGTAGGCTCCAATTCTTAAAAAGAATGTAATTGGTAAAAATATTCTTAAAAAGTATTTAACATAAATTAAATTGAAATTCAAATTTTTTTTTTTATGTAATAATGAGTCTTAATCTCAATTTCATCTAGTATAGTTTCATAATATTTTAATGGCTCTAAAAAGGATAGAAATTTAATTACATAAAAAATATAAAATTAAATATGTTGTTTTTATAAGTTTGATTAATATATTGGATCTCAATTAACTTTTTAAATCTCAATATATTGAACATCATCTCAAATTTTAGGTGGATAAAATAAATTCAAGTCACGAACTCAATCTCAACTACTTTGAAAATCCTACAAATTGTGTTCGAGCTCGATGAATTTAGCACTTCTATCCACATATCTCTTGACACTTTCTATTTTATTAAACACATAAGTCAATAGTAAATATTGTATTGAAGATGCTCTTAGCAAGTAAATAAGAATATGTTTAACCATTCACACCAATTGTCCACGATCGAAATGCCTATTATCATGAAGGTTGTTAGGGTTATTTAATGAAGAGCGAAAATGCCCATGCCTCATGGTCATGTCAAATTATTGTGCTGACTTTTAATGTACATATGTTGTTAATTTACAATTGATTAGTGGGTTTTTATCAAAAAAAAATAAACAATTGATTAGTGGGTGGTAGTTGGAGTAATTAATGCTGAGTTAAATGGTTTCTTATTAATTGATTATAATGCATTTCCGAGAGGAAATGATAATCCTTGGAAACCATATAAATTTTTGTCTCCAATACTTGCCTTTTCCATGTCTTATAGAGATTTCGATTTCGGAGGAGACTCGAAAACCGAACTATATTTGATTTTGGCTCAATTCTTTTATTTCGCCATTGGTTCAGTTTTTTATTATTAGTTTGGAGAAACTGAACTATTCGCTCACAGTCGATTAGTTTAGTTGGATGTTTACACCCAATTCATATTGGATAGTGGATACCTCTTGTTTTAACTTTAGTATTGGTTTTTGTAATTTCTTATAAAATAAAATAAATCATATATTTCTCAAATTAAAGCAAAAGAGCCAATCAGGATGTGACATGTTGGTTATCATATCCACTACGAAAGTTGAAGAATGTGAAAGTTTCAAATTTGATTCTGGTGAACCATTTTATCAGCCAAATTTTTGGATAAGTGGAGCCCAAATTTATAAGAAATATTAATTAAATTTATTTATTGATAGTTTCATAAGTAATCTATCTAGCTCAATGGTAAAAAAGTGTTAGTTGTAAGCTTTAAGATAAGGGTTTGAGTTCCACTAATGACAATTCTTTATTTGAAAGAAATTAGAACAACTTATCAATGTACCATACATCTATTTCCATCATATGCTCACATAAAAATTTTTTATTTCTAAATGTTAGCAGGCTTGCCCACCGCCCCTTTATTGTGGCTCCGTCATTGTTTTAGGCACCTATTTGGTGTAGGATTGAGTATTTAACCCGATTCAGTGGAACCCATTGAAACCCTATTTACGTGGGGCACATTTTATCCAATCAGGGCAGAGATGGATTTTAATAATGAAACCTGCTACGGGTTTGGGGTAAGGACGGATTTTACTATACTCACTCCGAACTCGTTCTGCTCAAAAATATTATTATAATTTTAGTAATAATTTAAAAATTCTAAATGATAATAAATATATTGGCTTATAAAGATTAATATAAAAATATGTTTTTTTTTATTGAAATTCATGAATAATTAAAATATGAATTTGAGTTATTTTGTATTATATTTGTGAAAATTGCATTATATTTTAATTAATCATATGAGATTTAATATACAAGTAGTAAGTATTATTTTTATCAATTGAATTATTCAATTTATTTGATAGATTATTTAATTAATTGATCTTATTTTACAATTTAAATGCATTAAATATATTTATATTCTTTTTTTTTTCCTTAAAAAGTTATTTTTTTTTCAAATAAAAACTCCGCGGATAAACCTGCTAAATGCCCAACCTTATCCATGATCCAAAAAATCCGACCCGCAGCAGGGCGGGAAGGGTTTTAGGAAACCCGCCCTGAGCCCGCCCCATTACCCTAATTTGGTGCATAGGGGAGGGATACTCTTTGCTATGTATCTCACAATGTTATCTAATCTATTAATGGCCTCTTTTATATTAAAAAAATTTATAAAAGAGGAAAATTCATTTAATTTGTAAGACTTATAAGGATACAAACTAACCAAGTTAATCGATTAATACTTACCTTTTAACATCGATGAGTCTAATTCTGAATAAATCTAATATAATCCATTTTCACGTTTCACATGTTCTGCACACTAGGTCAATCATCGTATTAATAAATTCGTTACATATCATATCAATATCCAAATCCATGCATCCAAAAGAAAATGTACCAATAAACTATATGGGAAGCTTGGGAAGATAGATCTAGATTATTACAAGTGTAAGGTAATAAACAAATCAAGTAATTCCATGTCCATTTGATTAGTTGTTGGTTATAATAAATAGAAGAGATTAGGTCATTTACTTTCATGGCCATGTTTAGGAGACAGTTTGTACAATTGAAATTTAATGCTAAGTCTAAACCGATGAAATGCAACTTTCATATATATGTACGTACTATTTAGCATATCAATAAGAGGTTTGATTGATTACAACCTCATATTTTTTGAATTTGTACTATTTCTTACAATTCAATTCTAACAATGATGGGTAACCACCCTTGTATTTTTCTACTCCATCATATGCTATGTTTTAATCATTGTTTGACACGTGTCACCTCGATGAGTTCTCGAATCTTCCAATATAACATTCATTCCTACCTCCTTCAATATTTATTAATGCGACTAGTCCTTTTATTAAAATAAAATAAAATTTGTTAGAATGTCACATTTGATTTCTTTTAATCAAAGTTTTAATTACTTGCCAAAAAAAAAATCAGAATTTTAATTAGTTGTATGATTTATTTTTATACTTTCAAAATACTCTCTCTGTCTAAAGATATTAGTTCAATTTTATTTTTTTATTTTGTCTCATAAAAATTATCCTATTTATGAGATAATATTTCATATTTCTTATTCCACCCTCTTAACAATATATTTATTATATAAAATATTTTAAATGACTAAATTATTATCTGAAAAAATGTTAGAATAGCAAAAAAATATTAAATGAATAAAAAATAAAATTTCTTATTATCCCAAAAAAGAAAATCAGGCTAATATCATAAAACAGAGAGAGTAATTGGTATTTCTTATTTGTGTTACAAGGTAGAGAGAAGTCGAGGATGCATAGGAATAACAATAAGGACAAGTAGGGGTGGGCAAAAAAAAACTGTGAACCATAAATGGACGAATTGAAAAAATTAGTTCGGTTCCTATTCGATTTTTTCCATTGCGGTTTGGTTTTTGGTTTTATTGTTTGAGCATCGATATTTTTTTTTTTTTTGGGTTTGGCATTTTCGGTTTCGTTGGATGAACTGAACCGTAAATACCCACCTTAAGGACAAGTTTATTTTTTGAAAACTAATAAGAAAATATCTTAATAAGATCAAATTGAGTGTATATATTATATTAGTCCAATCTAATAGGATTAGAAGGTACAATTTTTTCCAAAAAAAATTAGTATTAGTAAATAATTATTATTTAAAATTCAAAGGATAAAATTGGGAAAAAAAATTACATTTATAACATAAAAGTGACGCTTTTTAAGAAACAATAAAAACTAATTGTGACAATTTTTATGGAGTTAGGAGATAAAAATTTGTCAATTTCTACCAAGAGTGATGCTATATGATTGAGATATTTCAAATGGAGATAAAATAGAAAAAGAAAAATTAATTAAAAGAAATAAATAATTATATATTATTAAAAGTTTATTTTCATTAATGTATATCCATTTTTAGAGTCCACGTTATTTAGTGTTTTAATTTTTTTTTTTCAATTATTTTCTTTATTTGCAACTATCATATAACTATCTTTTTTGCTATTTTATCTCTTTAAATGGTTAAAATCCTTTATCAAACTAATTGTTTTGTAAAATCCATAATCTTTTTTCTCCTTCATCACAAGAAATTGATACTCTAAGTAATATGATCAGCAATAGTGGGTCCCCTAAAAGATGCTAGTATTAGCACAGCATCTAGTAGTATTATTTCTTGTGATTCAAATGATCATGTATATTATGATATTGCTATCCCCAATCCAATCTAGAAATGATTAAACATCACGAAGCTTGATCTCATTACCCTCTTCTACAGCGAAAAAAGAAAAAAAGTCTAATTTTCTAGTAATTTTTTCATTAAAAAAAAAATTTATCCAATAATATAAATAACTTTTACTGTTTTATAGTTATTTATTGATTAAAATTTAAAAATAAAGGATATTTAGTATTTAAATAGTATTTATAAATTTATATTAATCAAATTTAAATATATTTAATAAATTTTAAGATACCTGAGTCTCAATATGACATAATTATATTTATTATTGTATGAAATAGATGTGGAAAAGTTCACTTTTTTTTTTTTTTGTCGGTAGGAATCTTTTTCTTTTTTTTTTTTTTTTCAATTTAGTCGGTAGGTATCTCAAGATAGTGTAAATTTGGTTCAAGACATATATTATTTTTAAATTTAATGTAATAGCTCTATGTTTGTAAATATCAATATGTACATTAATGTTACTATTTTTAGGTAGAGTTACCACATAAAATTTTATATATGTTCGATTAAAACTTTTAATATTGAGGATTTGATATTAACTAGATTGTTTAACACAATAAAGAGCTGGATTTGTTGTTAGTATTTTTTTAAAAAAATATATATATAACTTTAATCAAGAAAATTATGTAATATTACATAAGGTAATTATGTTGCATGATATTTTTTAATGTCACATAAAAAATATTACATTACATAATTTACTTTGTAACAAAAAAAACTAATAATTATTAGTCTTTATATTTTTCATATTATATAGTCTTTGTATTTTTTTTTTGATAAAAGGACTAGTCGCATTAAAAAACCCTCTCAAGTATTCCTTTTTAGAATGCTATCGTAGAGGGAAAAGATGACTAGGCCCGTTCGTATTTTTATTACGAGAATTAAAAATCAGAAATATAGCAATTATCGGGAAGACTGCCTACCCAGAAACTGTATAACTCATTTCTCTTAGCCCATTTTGCTAAATTATGAGCTAAGATGTTAGCCTCCCGTCGCACATGCCTAAAATTACAATTCTCAAAATTTCGACTAAGACTAACAATTTCACAAATATCCCCACCCCAAAGACATGAGGAATTAATCTGTAACACCCAAATTTTCAGACAAATATTTTAAAAAAATAATAATTATTATTTTAAATGAATAAATATTATTATTATTATTATTATTATTATTATTATTATTATTATTATTATTATTATTATTAAGAAGAGAGGAAAGGAATCAGAAAATTTAAAAATAAACGAAAAAAAAAAAAAGAAAGAAACCAGAAATCGGGAAAATCGGAAAAGAAGAAAAGAAAGAAGAAAGAGGAAAGGAGAGGCACGGCTGCCGACAGCCGCAGCGTCTCCACCGCCGCGCCGACGCCGGCTACTCGCCCACCAGCGGAAAGCCAACAGTCCGGCGAACCCAACGGTGGCAGCCCGACGTCCAGCCGTTGCCGGAGTTGGGTGTACTCTCGGCTCAAAGTTCCGAATTCCTATTCGCATCACTATTCATCAGAAATTTCAAACGTGTTTTCCGGCGAGCTCCGATGTCGGATGGATGATCCGAGGACACCGTTGGACTCCTTTCTTCAAGAGCTTTCTTTTTACATAAGCCTTGTCGCCTGAAAATACGGATTTCCGGTGACCCAAGAGAGACACCGCCGAACGGCTTCCAGCGTAGATCCCGGCTGCTCCGGTGATCGGACGGATGATCTGAGACCTGATCTGGATTCCTCTCGACAAGAGCTTTCCGATGATATAGGCCTTGTTGCCGATCTATAGCCGGATTAAGACTCGTGTACAAAATGGCCGATCGGATTTCTTGATTTTTCGGCAAACTACGGCCATAGTCCGGCCAGTTTGAGGGTAAATTCTTAATCCTCATTCCTTAAGCTTCATTTTGACGTTGAGTTTGTGTTGATTGATCGCCGGATTTGAAAGTTGTGTTTTCCGGTGACCGGTAAAATGATTATTGTGATTTTTCGGTAAATTCGTCTATTGTCTGTTGAGTTGGATCGTATATTTGGACTCCTTGCAGCGATACGAAACTATTGGTGTGCTCAGATTCGAAATCCGTCAAGTATCGCATTTTCCGGTGATTTTTCGGCGAACGGACGGTGACCAGAATATTCCTCCGGTGACCGGAATATTCCTCCTCCGGCGAAAATTTTGAGAGACCTTATTCCGCATTGTTTCAACGTGCTGAGTCCGATTTTGAAATCGGTTTTGCAATCCGAGGACCCGAACTACCAGAAATGTAATGTTCGCAATTTAATTGTTAGAATTAAAATTATTAATGCTTTAAATTTAAATGGGATTAAAATTGGAAATGAAATTAATGGAAGATGATTAAATATAAATAAAGGAACTAAATAATAGCCGAATTGAGAATTAAATTATAAAATAGAATTAATTATGAATCGTAAGGAAATACGATTGAAATAAATTAATAATAAGAGTTCGATTTATATAAATAGCTGACGGAAATAATTAATTATAGAAATCATTT
>CATIWJ010278541.1:0-11075 GCA_949640765.1 Croton laevigatus | reverse complement strand
TTTTACAAGAAAATGAAATATTTTATACTAACACGCCATTAACTCGCGAGACAATGAAACGAAACCCCCAACTAAGCTTCACCATCCAATCAATCTCAACCGTCAAACTACGACTTATTATTGGGCCCAGATAATCCAACGACCAATAACCATCCAAACCTAAGTCGGAACACCCACGTGGCGCTAGTATACCAAACCGATACTGCTGTAGCACGTGCCATCTTTTACAAAAGAAAAAGCAAATGGAAGGGCAAAACAGTAATACCGTCCGTAATAATAGAATAGAAGAAAAGAAAACGAAGAAAAATACTAGTAAGAAACTTCATCGACGTTGACGCTGCATCTGATTTGCTCACCACTACGCTCCTTGAGAGAGAAAGGAGAGGGGAGAAAGACAATAATTTCTTTTTCGTTACAAACAACAACAATCCTCTCCTTTCTCTATCTTCTTCGCTGTATTTGAATTTATGAATTGAAGTTTTTTTTTTTGGTCCAGACGAGACGACGGTGAGCGAAATCTCGCCCCATTTTTTTTTGCTCTTTTTGTTTTTTTACTGGTTTTGCCCTTTGCCTTTAATCGCATTATCTTCTTTATTTTCGTTTTTGAGCTTTATTCCACACGTAAAGTTATGGGTTGGGTTTAAAATTTCTCTTCAAAGCGACGTTTTCAGTGCTCAAGAGCTTTTACACCTCTGTTGAATGGCATTTCTTTATTTCCTCTTTTGTTTAAATAAATGAAGTCAGTCATGTGCAGAAGGGGAAATTAGCATTCTTTTTCGGATAATTATTTAATGAGTAATAATACTTGTTTCAGTAGTTACCGTTTTGGTTTTTATTTTTCCAAAAAAATAGCAACGGCTAATGGCATGAAGTTCGGGAATTTAACCTGAAACCATTATTAATGTATGCTGTTTTTAATGTATATATTTTATTTTTGTTTTTTTCTTATGTTTTGCAGAGCTCGAAATTTGAGGAGGAAAGAGCCAGTGAGGTACATTACATTTCTTCCAGTTCTAGATCAGAGCTAGTTAGCAGAGAAAAAAGTGACCAGAAACGACAGCTTTTTTGGCGGATAGAAAGAAAAATGCGATAATTGCTATTAGAAGTAGTGGATAATTGCCTTATCTGGAGTGTGAATTGCGTTCAGAGTCTTGACAAGGACTCCGTATTTGGGAGGTATGTATCTTTTTCCTCTTATACAAATTGGCACGTACGTATATACATATATGATATCTGTATGTATGTATGTGTGTTTGAGAGATGGGGTGGGTAAAATGGGACAGTAATTTTTGTAAAGACACGAGCTTCATGTGTCTGATGGAAGCTTATACTATATGTGGTTCTGTTACTTGGTTTTTAAGCATGGTTGGTCTCCACGAGAAGAAGCTTTCTGTTATGACATTGAAATTGATATTTGTTGAAGTAGTAGACCCTATGTAAGTTGGGTGTTATGGCTTTTTAAATAGTTTCTTCTAAAATAATTCATAAAGATTGGGACTTTTATATTTCTAATCATAACTACCCATGATTATCCCATCTTTAGCCGTTATTATTTTTCTGGGTTGTTCGGAATCGGATTGATACCCACGATTTCTATCATACATTGTGTCTAAATCTGTGATTAGCCTTCGCAATTGATTTTATTTTTATTATTATTTTTCTGGGGTTGTTGGTTAGAATTGATGGTTAATTTGCTGTTGTTGTTGATATGACCCATAATTAGCATTTTTCATGGGTTACTTATCTTTTGGGTTTAGTTGGATAGTACCCATGATTAACTTCTTGTTTGCAGGTACTGTCACAGTAATAGCGATGGACCTACTGTCTTCCAAGCAAATTCAACACCTCCAGTTATAACATCTAAATTGCATTAATATTTTAGGAAAGCAAGAAGAAGAACTGTGATCCTTTCTCAGTATTCGAAATCATGCGCTGATTTCTTTTTTTAATTATTGGTGGGGTTGACTAGACCTCAAAAAATGGGGTCGATTGGAGGGGCAGAGCTACCAAAGATGGAGAAGATGCAAATGGATGTTGCCCATGAAGAGAAGATTCTTGTTTTGGTGAGGTTGAGGCCTTTGAATGAGAAGGAGATTGTGGCAAATGAAGTTGCAGATTGGGAATGCATCAATGATACTACAATCTTGTACCGAAACACGCTTCGTGAAGGTTCCACATTTCCATCTGCATATACTTTTGGTAAGAAACATGCTCTTTGATTCATTTTTAATGTAAAAATTGAAATGATGGTGCATCATGTGGCCAACAATGAGAAATAAGATCAGATCTTAGAAATTTTGAGGTGCAGTCTAGTGAATCTCATCTAAATATAGCCTAAGCTATTCCGTTGGATTTTTGATATCATCAAATCAGATATTAGTATTTGCAGTTGCAGTAGTCATCTCCTTTTCTAATCATTCAATCTCAGATACGCCTTTCTTTAATGCTTTCAAATGTGCAATTCTCTAGAAATATAAAATTTACTCCAGTTCCCAATTAGAAAAGTTCCCTTGACTCAGTATACAAGGATTGATTGGTATGAAATATGAATGAACAAGTTTCACTTTCAGAAATAGAATTTAGTGTTCCTTTGTATGAATGAATTTCACAAAATTTTTTGGATTTTATTGCTAGATTCAGATTTTTAAATAACAAAATTTCTGGAATGCACCATCAAATCAGAATTTATTAAAACTAAATCAAACATAAAAAATTGTTTGCTGACTTATCCTTAATCAATTTGACATTTGTTTCCTGGATTTTCCACTTTTCAAGTCTATTATTTTATTGAGAATTTCCACATGTGGAGCTTATTTATGCTACTTCTGGTGTTAGATAAATTATTAGCAATTTGAATTACAAAACATAAATCTATTTAATAATTCAGTATTTAATTTTAATAATTATGTCAGTGGATCCCCATCACTGGACAAAGGCCTATCTCATCACAGCTCTCATCTCGTTTGTTTTTTGGTTTTAAGTTGGATATTTTAAAGGTCTTCATTGCAGAATATGAAAACATTTTACAAGCCGATTTTTCATTTGGTAAAAAATGTTTAATCTCTTTTGCTCTCATTTTCTGGTTATAGACAGAGTTTTTCGCAGTGACTGCTCTACGAGACAAGTGTATGAGGAAGGAGCCAGGGAAGTTGCTCTGTCAGTTGTCAGTGGGATTAACTGTAGGTTTAACTTGAGTATCTTTGCATCTGTTACATTTCTAATTAATAAGTGAAAAGGGTTTCACCTCCATTTGTTCTTCTCCAGCAAGTATATTTGCATATGGGCAGACAAGCAGTGGAAAGACTTACACCATGATGGGAATAACAGAGTATACAGTAGCAGATATATTTGATTATATACATAGGGTAATCAGAATTTCTAGTTTAGTGTAATTTTTATTCCCTTCTCATTTTTCCAAGATTATTCTTGTTATGAATATTGTCAATGCTGAAATTCTTGCAACAATGTTATTGTTGTAGCATGAAGAGAGAGCATTTGTTTTGAAGTTCTCAGCTATTGAGATATATAATGAAGCTATTAGAGATCTCCTCAGCACGGATTCTACACCACTTAGATTGCTAGATGATCCGGAGGTAAACATCCTTGTCCAATTTTCTTTTTCCCTGCCAAAAACTGAACAACTGCTTTAATTTCTTCTTGTTTTATTTTCAGAAAGGAACTGTTGTGGAGAAAGTTTCAGAGGAAACATTAAAGGACTGGAATCATCTACAAGAATTACTTTCTATTTGTGAAGGTGAAGCATCGTTCTAAGTTCTGCTGTTTACCAGATGATTTTGTGTATTCAATTTATTTCTTGAAATTGTGCAGGTCAGAGACGGATTGGGGAGACCTTACTGAATGATAAAAGCTCCAGATCTCATCAAATTATTAGATTGGTATGTCTGTTACTTATGCACTTATGTGGTTTTTAATCATTTACTTGATAGCATGCTATCCCTGTGTATGTTGTTTACTTTGTTGATGTTAGTCCTTGTGTTGATTCTCTCAGACAATTGAAAGTTCTGCTCGCGAATTTTTAGGCAAAGAAAACTCTACCACTCTTGCAGCAACTGTGGTAATGAGCAGTTTGTTGTTTGATTTCGCGTGCTTGTTATCCATAATAGTTGAAAAGTCAAACTAAGTTTTTTGTTTCCTCGTGCAGAATTTTGTCGATCTGGCAGGGAGTGAACGTGCATCTCAGGCAGTATCTACTGGCACAAGATTGAAAGAAGGGTGCCACATAAACCGCAGTTTACTGACGCTTGGAACTGTTATTCGCAAGCTTAGGTTTATTTGTTTTTGCCTTTCTGTTTCTTGTGACTTTTCTAATCACAATAGGAGCTTGCAAATATTATGATCCATAGCAGTAAATAGAATGTGGTGGTGTATTTTGCTAAGATTTTTTGGAAATAGTGTTGATACTTTTCTCAATAACATCTTTTTAAATTGTAAATATGTAACTGTCAGTGATAATGTAACTTAGATTATCCTAGTAATCTCTCTCACCAATTTGTTCTAATAATAATGGATGCAGCAAGGGCAGACATGGGCACATAAATTACAGAGATTCCAAGCTTACACGGTTACTGCAGCCTGCTTTAGGTGGAAATGCTAGAACTGCGATTATCTGCACACTAAGCCCTGCACGCAGTCATGTTGAGCAGAGTAGAAACACTCTTTTATTTGCTTGCTGTGCAAAAGAAGTTGCTACAAAAGCACAAGTTAATGTAGTTATGTCTGATAAGGCACTGGTTAAGCATTTGCAACGGGAGTTAGCTAGATTGGAGAGTGAGTTGAGAAGTCCTATGCCTGCTTCTTCAACGGACGATTATGTTGCATTACTCAGAAAGAAAGATCTTCAAATCCAAAAGGTAACAATTTACCTATGCACTCATCTGCAAGTACTTTTCTAGTCTAGTTCTTATACTTTCTCTATGTTATGGCCGGCATTTTCTTTCTTCTTTTGCCTTTCTTATTGGGATTTTTCTTTTGGGATTTTGGTGTAAGGGGAAGGATTAACTTAATCATAATGCTTGATGGTAAAGTATAACTTGTTGGAAATTTTTTTTATGTAACTTAATGTTGGAATTTATGATATTTTCTTTATTAAATGTCATTATTTAGTAATTATGTTTTTGTTGACTTATATGGTTGATTAGGATAGTTTGTAGTTAAGGAGTGACGGGGGCTTAATTTTAGGTGTTAATAATGAAATAGTTAACTCATACCTTGATTTATATTACTTCTATATATTTTTACACTTGACAAAGAAGGCTTACCTTCTTTGTCATGCTGCATGGCATTGATACATCTGCCTAATTTGCCAGCTTGACAAACTACAACCTCAAAAATCACATTATAAGTCTGACCTTACAAATCAATAGGAAAAAGTCTGAAGTGTATGTTTTTATAGCTATGTACAATGGCTGGTGTTATCATTATTTCTAGACCTAGACCCAGTTATATTATTGAATCTTGTAGACAGAAACGGGCTAGGTGGATTCAAGCAAAAGGGTCATGTATTTACCCTTTTTTTTCTCCTATATTTACCATTTAAAAGGTACAACAACAACAGTACAGTAATTTTTTTTTTCTTTTAATAAATTTGGAAGTAAAAACAGTGAGTTTTTGTTTAGGAATATATGCTAAAAAATTTAACCTTTTTATTAAGTTACGCAAGAACCCCAGGAACAATTGTACCTGCATGGCAGCATCCACCATTTTTTTTTTTTTTATCAATTAATGGCTGAATTTATTTATTAAGGTTTTGGCATTCCATATTTGCTGAGATTATCATTGTGGTGTTGTTTTTTAGCTTGACATGATCTTCATTTGTTGCATCCTGCTCCAGCGGTAAAAGCAAATCAAATATTTTTTATAGTTGCATTGGTTATATGGGTCTCTCTTATGCAGATGGAAAAAGAGATTAGAGAATTGATTAAGCAAAAGAATCTTGCTGAATCTCGGGTTGAGGATTTATTACGAATGGTTGGACAGGATCAAATTTCAAGAAATGGGGTATCTTTTTGCTTATTTCCCTGGACTCTTATTAACGTCATTATAGCTGTTCCAACTCTTAATTCTTGCTTAATATTTTGTAATTCAGGATGCAGTTGATTCCCATATTCCTAAGCAGCAAGCAGAGAATGCGTGGGAAAATGAATATTCAGTATCCAAATCTCCAAATGTTGTCAATCCTCATTATATGGTTTCTGGTGCCGGAAAGTTCAACATGAATCATTATGATGGAGACAGCAGAAGCAATGTGGCGGACAATACCGAGGATCATTCTGCATCTGGCGGTAGCTCATCACAGATTTCAACTGCAAATAAGATTGCTAGATCCAATTCATGCCAGAGTTTGGAGGATACTGCAACTGGACCTGCAGAAGATAATGATGACTACTGCAAGGAAGTACAATGTATTGAGATAGATGAGAGAAGTAGGGAGAACAATTTTGAACCTTATTTCACATCCAATGGTGAAAATGAAGGAATTATAGCATTGCGAACGTTTGGTGATAGTAATGCAGCTGGGCAAGAAACACCGATTCCAGTAAATCACTTGCAAAATGGTTTCCCATATGACCTGTTAGAGGAAAGACTGCATCATGTGCAGAGGACAATAGATGATCTTGTCTGTCCCGATGATGGTGAAACATCTCCCCAATCCCTGAGAGCTGATATGTCAAATTCTAAAAGATTGAATTTAACTAGGAGCTGGAGTTGCAGAGAGAATCTCATGACTGAGAGTGCCACTCCAAGTGGTTCTGAGAAAAATTACACTGGGAGGCCTGAAAGTGTCCGGAGGAGTTTCCCTCCACTAATTTATGGTGCAAATACTGCAAGATTATCCAGAAATGATTCCCAATCTTCTCTTGGTAGTGCCTTCACAGATGACCTGAGAAGTCAAAGCATCAAATTGCATGGAGATGAGGAGATACCTAGTGTCCAAACTTTTGTTGAAGGACTGAAGGAGATGGCTAAGCAGGAGTTTGAGAAACTAGTTGATGGTCAGGTGAGGCCTATTTGCTTTCTAACTGATTTCCTTGTAATAAACTTTTATTTTGGGGCATGCAGCTAAAAATAATTTACTTCTACGGAATTGCTTGATTCCATGTCGTATGTTCAGGAGACAGACCCAGCAGTTCAATTTGAAAAACGTGCAAAAGATGTTGGATTGGATCCTATGACTGAAGTATTGGAAACTAATGGTGATTGGCCATTGGCATTTGAAAGACAGCGAACAGAGATTCTTGAACTTTGGCAAGCTTGCAATGTGTCATTGGTCCATAGAACATATTTTTTTCTTCTTTTTAAAGGCGATCCAACAGATTCTATATACATGGAGGTGGAGCATAGGAGACTTTCCTTCCTTAAGGAAACATTATCGCAAGGAAATCAGGCTGTGGGAGACGGCCATATATTGACATTGGCGTCAAGGTTCTCTCTCTTTCTCCCTGTGTCCCTCTTATGACTGACTACATGTTTACATTTTTCATGTACTGCAAAAACCTGTTTTTACACAATGCATTTCCATATAAATCTCCTGAATTATCTGCTGACAACCCTATGCTATGCCACTTAAACAACTAGGAAGTGTGGTAAAATGTGGGAGCGCAAAAAGGGGGAGAAAAGTTTCAAATTTTCATTTATTTATCCCATCCATGTGAACAGCTTAGTTTTTCAACAGCTACAACAACAAATATTCTGCCTTTTCCCCATTGTTTTACAGTATTTGATCATGAAATATGGAGGACACTAGAAGGGTACAGTGAAACATTTAAAATGTTTTTGATATTCTATTTTCTTCGGGTGTGTGGCCCTTCCTGGAAATTGTGTAAATGTGGGATGTCTTCGTTGATATATCCTTAGGTTGCTGGTTCGAATCCAGCAGGTCGGACCAATGTTTGAACAGTTAGGAAGGTAAAGAGATTTGAGAGAGAATCAATAGAATTTCTTGTATTAAATCAAAAGGACTTCTCTGATACAACTCCGAATAAAAGGGAGTTACAGCAGAAATGAAGAAGAAGAAGAATAAGGTTGCTAAGCAACCTCCCCAGGCTATGCCACTACAGATGACAATCTGTCCAAAACAAAGATAATCAAAACATCATCTCTGTTTCTTTGTACATGGAATATGGCTATTTCCTAACAAACTTTCTCATGCATGTCACTAAAATATTCTCTGCTCACATATCCTTGCTGTGACTTCCCTTTCCCTATTTTCTAGAATAATCCATGAACGGACCTGAATTAGAGCATGGGCCTGAATTAGAGAGTATCTATCATACGTGCACTGAGCTGCCTAAAAAAATTCTATTTTCTGGACAGAGTTGAAAATTTTTCAATTTCTTTTATGTTTAGTAGGATATATTCGTTCTTGCTACATAGATTTGCGAATGGTGCATGCTCGTTCTTGCTACATAGATTTGCGAATGGTGCATGCTCTTTATATTTTGTCCAACAACTAATTCTCTCTCTCTCTCTCTCACACGCACTTGCTCTAATATCTAAATATGGGAATACAGCATGAAGGCGCTTCACCGAGAGAGAAGGATGCTTAGCAAGCTGATGCAGAAAAGGTTATCAGAAGAAGAGAGGAAAAGAGTGTACCAGAAATGGGGAATAGGGTTGGACTCGAAGCGTAGGAGACTGCAGTTGGCAAACCGATTATGGAGCAACACCAGCGATATTGACCACATAACAGAGAGTGCAGCCATAGTGGCAAAGCTGGTGAGATTTGTGGAACAGGGAAAAGCTCTGAAGGAGATGTTTGGTCTTAGCTTCACCCCACCAACCACAAGGAGGAGATCCTTAGGGTGGAGTTACAGCAAATCAACTCTTTTGTAGTCTTGTCTTGTTTTATTTTATATATTAACATATCTATAGAGTAGGCTACTTAGAGCATTTTTTACATGACCCAAAAAAATTGGAACTGATTCTGTGATTGTTTAGGGTTGTGAAAAAATTGTAGCTTGTATGATGTTTAAGTTTGAACGCGGTGTTTTGCCATTTTTTTCATGTATCTTGCTCCTTTTTTTTTTTTTTTTCACCAAAGATATTTGATTTCATTGATGAAGATGAGATGAGTACAAAGCTTGGACATTAAGTAGAATACACAGAGCTTTAAAACTAAATTCAAACAACATACAAATCTAACTAAACTGAAACATGAAATTCTTAGAGCCCATGCAGATTTGAATATTGTTCTTTAAATATTCTTGAATTTTCCCATTAAAATCAGCCAGGCGATGAATCTGTAGTGATTGAAACATCATTAAGGCCTATAATTACCACTTGAATCCGCAAAGGAAGAAAAAACAAGAACAACAATTTCCAAAGAGCAGATCTTCTGAAGAAAAACAATCAAACCATAACAACTGCATAGATTTGCCTTAGAAATAGTAGATCTACTCTACTGTCACCAAAAACAACAACAAAAAGGGACAAAGCCCCATATCATCGATCAAGGAAACCAAAAAACAGAAAAACACAAGTGAGAAACCGAAACAAAAGAAGGAAGAAGATAAGGAAAACAGAAAATAGGGCCACCGCCAGTGGTAAACTCCAACGGCAGCCCAAGAAAAGCATATACAGGAGCTGAAACCGGTGAAAGTTAAGAGAGAGAGAGAGCTTTCGAGAGAAGGACTTCATATTTGTTTCTATATCTTGCTCCTTTTTTTTTTAACATAGATACTTCTTTTATAAATTTCTTTTATAAATTATAAAGAACTGTTAGTACAATATAGAAGATTTGCTTGTGCATATTTATTATTTACAAAACTCAATCTTAATGCAGAGTTTACAAGTCAGTGTGCAAGATCGTTGCATTTCTAAGAAATGTAAACAAAAGATGCATTCAAACATTGAGAAAACAGAAATCCCATGTCCATCATAACAATATTCATAACTTGGTGATCCAGCTTCTACCTTCAATAGCATTCACTATCATTTTTGAATCAGTTTCAACAATGCAATTAGATCATCCCTTTTCCTTTAGAAGCTTAGCAATCTCATGTCTGGGTTTTCTTTATTGTTTGAAAAGAAAATAAAAGGTGGCAAAACATGTGATTTTAACAATGAAAAGGATGGATGGAATAATTTTATAGGGAACTCCTTCAAAAAAAAAAAAAAAAGGAACTTCTTACTTTACTTTTGTCATGATTGGTGTGTATGAAAGCATTTCTATAATATTGGTTGGAATCCCTTCTAATATATTTTTTATAATATTTTTATTTTATATTTGTAAAAAATAGAATTTGAATAATGTAAGTTTATGTTTCAGTAGACCGTTTGTAATTTTTAAAAAATTTTTCTTAATATAAAAATATACTATACAAAGTATGAACCGTTTATTTTTCATTTTTAGTAAGTTAATTTCTTTAAAATTGTGACTCACTGTACATGATTCGATCTCGGCTCATTTAAAGTTTTTTAACCTCAAGTTTAATTCATTTGTATTTAAGAATGTTCGAACTTGACTTGAAAGCTTATTTCGAAATGGAAGCTTATTCGAAATTACGCTTGTGAGCTTGTTAAGGTGATAGCTTTTAGCAAAACGACATTATTTTACATACGCAAAGTAAAAAAATTTTTTGGTCCATGAGAAGTCCACAAACACTACAAATGACTTGATTTATGAGCTTATTGAAAAAGAAGCTTATGAACATGCCTGCGAACACTGCAAATGGCAAATGAGTCAGGTTGTACACTTGTTTAAAAAGAGGCTTGTGCAACGTTTGGAAGCATATAAACGAGTGAGCGCAACCTAAGTGTGATGCTCGCAGGGTCCTTCACATGAGTTTCTGCCATATTTTGGGTGCAATGCTCATGGTGCGCGCAACCTACTTAAATAGCTAGTTGCCATCGTTTTGGTTATGCAGCTCTGACAGCATGATCGCACCCTATTCTGGACATGCTGCTTCGCACCATGCTGGCCGCCCCTTTATTTTTGGCTTTGCATGTCATCATGTGCTTCAAATCTTTTAAGACTTGATTTTTTGATATTTTAGTTAGTATTTGCACATTAAAACAATTGTTCAAAATTCGAAATTAACAACTTAAAATGATAC